>JANQAP020558899.1:0-14442 GCA_026874005.2 Erythroxylum coriaceum | reverse complement strand
TTCATTGATTAAAACCTTGGACTTAAAGAGTTCTTTAAGGTTTACCATTTGAAACTTAGTGATTCACTCCCATAAAATTCATTTTGATCTATGATAGCCAAAGCTCGTTTTCAAAAAGATACTATTATCATTTGATCATTGTTTTCATTTTATCTCTTTTCTATTCCCAAAATCCAAAAAAAATACTTTTCATTACATTTTCTTACAATTCGCTTATTTTTGTTCGAATTTCCAAAGATTTAAACCCCCTTATTCCTTGCTGATTTTGTTTGCATACCATAACATATAGGCTAGCTTAGTTCCATTCATCAGGTTTCGATTAAGTGAAATGACCCGAGGTTGCATTCTATACTACAATCCTTGGAATTAAAATTTTTTGATTTGACCTCCAAGGGTAAGAACAAAAGGGCTTGAATCAATTATGCCTCGAATCATCAAAATTATACGTGAATTTCTTATGTTCTGAAATTATGAATTATAGTCAACATATTATGTTTGGAATCATAACATACCTAATGTAGCACCCCACCCTCTCCAGACACGTACTCGACATCCTGAGTAATGTCCGAGTGCTTACCCTACAAGGGAGGCATGCTAGAACAATCAAACACTTAGAACTCGGTACAAAATTTTTTTTACAACAAAAATCATTCACAAACATTTCCCATTTGGAAAGTTATTATAAACAGAATGTTCAAATACACATTGTATAAAAATCATGGAATATACAATTGATACAAAAATAAGAAAGTACAAATGTAGATACAAACTGATCCCGACCTCTATCTCTTACTCAAATGCATCGTCTGTACTCCGGTTAGCCCAACGAAGTAACTCTTCTGAGCCTGAAAAATATTGCAAATTTTGGGTGAGTTTTGCGAACTCAGATGAGGTAACCATCATCAATGGTTCACTCAATTCATGCATCACATAAATATACAAAACATGTAATTCACATATTTGCATTTTGCATAAAGTATCACATAACTCTCATCACTACATTAATTCATCATATAGCATCAATTAACATCTTATTCCTTTATTTCACATTTCACATTTCACATTTGAACCATTTAAACAGTGTATTTCAATCATTTAAACATACATATCAAATGCATATGCAATGCTCATGAGGTTCACTTTCAATTGTTATTATTGTGACCGAGTGCTTATAATTGTCCCGTATCCATTGTGGATACTGGGCTCATTAATAATTGTCCCTTATCCGTTGTGGATACCGAACTCATTAATAACTGTCCCTTATCACTTTTTGAGCTTTAAGCTCTTTTCTACTTTCTGAGCTTTAAGCCCTTTTTCACAATCTGAGCTTTAAACTCTTTTTTGGTGGCTACTCCGGTCGCAATTGCCTTTATGTTTCATGCATTCATGTAATGAAATGCATCATATTCACATAGTTTCAATCAGTGCCATGATTTCAGATTCACAATCACTTTCACATTCATCATCGGACCTTGGTCCATTCAACATTTAAGTTGAGAAACACATTTATTTTGTCACATTCACATACAAGAGCACTTCAATTATCACATTCATTCATCATAATCATCAAACCTTCTTTGTCTGAAGTCAAGACATTCAAATCACATTCATTCGATAATTCAAACATAATATAAGACAAACAATTAATTGAGTGAAACCGTCTAGGTTACTCACAGTACACTCCAAATTAGCATTAGCTTCCATGATCTAGAAGCATCTGGATGCGGACGTTCTATCCTGTGTATGAACATCATATCATACACATTTACACACATTATTAATTGCACAATCATATGAACACCCAATCACATACATATGTATATGTGTCATGTATAATGCATGCTTAATGACAATCCTGGGTATCTTTCCATTATTCTCGTCACAAATCATTCATATTTCCAAACTCACATAAGTATCATTTATACTTATGGTTAATACCTTAATAAAACCATAAAAATCACAATTCAAGACTCATTTCTTCAATTCAGATTTTTCCTAAGACACTTTCGATTCAACCTTCCATGATTAATATAATAATGAAAATGAAGTAATTCGAGGTAATTTCTTCTAAAAAATTCTTCCTCTATCTCTTAAGTTTCTAGTGAAACCAAGATTATTCAATTTGGTTTAGTATGCTATAAGTTATGCTCACAGTACCACAGACTGTGTATAATTGAACTTTTGGTTAGTTCATGATCATACCCTCAAATTGTACAACTCATCACTTTCAACTCAGATATATAAAAATTACAAACCTAATACCAATTGAAAGATAAGAGAATGTACTACAACCTTTGTGAAGATACCTTTGTCTGACTCATCCTATATCCATTCATTTTTTATGATAACATCAAGACATAATTTTATGTTTCAGGTAGTACTACAATCTCAATCAAGACTGAATTTCACACTAGATTTTGAAAGTTTTAGAGACAGAATTAAATTTAGACTTCTTCAAAAAAGTTGTAGATTTATGTCTCTTCTTTATTCTTAATAAGAATCACCTCATTTGGACATCTACATCTCAAGATATCATCAAAATACCAACATATGTTCAATAAAAACATCACCCATATATAGCCCTCGGGTTGCGATCGCGACACGTAGTGATCGTGACTGCCGTGAATCACCACCGGTGTCGTGGTCGCGACTTCTGCGTTCGCCCAGTAGAGTCGCAATTGTGATCTACCACTGTTTCTTCTCCTTCTTCGTTTCTACATTTCTTCACTTTCATTTTTCTGCATACTCTTCATTTTTTACTCTTAACTTTCATTTAAAACATTCATTCTCACCTCCAGACATCATCATATACCTATTCCTTCACTCTAAACTCATTTTAAATCATCTCTAAAAACACTCAAAAATAATCACGTATAACAGTGAAGACATCAACAAAAACAGAGGTTTTACATATTCATTTATCATGAATTTTCTGCATTAATCTCATACACATTTTCATTGATCTTTCAACTCCAGAAATTATTTTAACACTTTCTCATAACATTTTGATCATAAAATATTCAAAATCAACACATCGAAATTTCCATATCTTAAAAGACACGATGTTCATGAAAACATACATTTTTTCGCATGATGATGTAATGTCAAATAATCACCAAATTTATCTCATATACTAACAACTCATATGGATTAATATGTACTTACTTCATAACACTCCAAAATCTTTAAAACCCAAGAAGCCCTAACTTGTCATGCACCCGCATACACCATCTTGAAGGTAGTTTAGGTTAGGTTTTTCTTAAGGGAAAAGAGAGAAATAACAAAATGGGAGTAGCAATAGGTAGAGGAAAGCAAAGTGTAACTTTGGTGAAGGTTCAATGAATCAAGATCCAAAGAAGAAGAAGAAGCTTTAAGAAGAAAGCCACGAGAAGATATTTTTTTGAGACAAGATAAAACAATGTCTTTGTATTTCAAAGTTGAAAGAAAACGTGGGCTTAAGACTTAGACACTTGTCCAATTTCTAAAGCTTTAACTAGTTCAATCTTCTCTAAATTTATCTCCAATTGTCTCTAAATTGAAAATGACATTTTCTCACAAATTCTAAAGTCATCATAAAAATTCTTCATTATCATCGGATTCTATTTCTATTTATCAATTTACTTGCCCTGTGGTATTTTTTCCTAGTCTAAAAGTATCCAAAAATTTTGAAAAAATTTCCTTAAATTCACCAAAAAAATTTTCAATTACTAAATACACTCTCCAAATCAATTTTCAACATATAAAAGCCATAATTCTCAACAAAATCACATTCACTATTCAATTATACCCGGAATGTCTATAAATGCATGTATAATTATTTTCATGTGCAAAAACTCAATATTCACATGCGTATATGCTAACGCTATGCATGAGCCTGAAAAATGCATTTTTCTTAATCTCTCATTGATCTCACATGTACCGTATTTTAGGGTTCTAACCCTTAGTATAGGAACGAGATGTTACATTTCTCCCCTCTTTAATAAATTTCGACGTCGAAATTATTATCCGATTAATTAATAAGGCAGGGGTATTATTTTCTCATATGGTCCTTCGTTTCCCATATAACTTCATCATATATATATATATATATTTCCAAATGACTAGTCGATAGACTCACTAGGTCTTTCAATCGCTTATTTAAATATCACACTATCTTAACTGTTTCCCTAATATAATTCAGATTATCCAAAATTTTCACTTCATGTGTCGACAATACATCTTTGTCAGATCATATTAATATTTCTTAGCATACTCACACATCACTCATTATGAATCTGAGACATCTTTATTGATAATGCAACTCATAAGTTACTGGTCCTATGTTCTCAATAACCTTACGTGGACCAATACAATTCGAGCTTAGTTTATCCTTTTCCTTAATCTGAGCACACCTTTATCTTAATCTAAGCACACCTTGGCAAGGTGATACTCTTAGAAATATTTTATCTTTCGCTGCAAGGTGATACTCTTAGAAATATTTTATCTTTCGCTTAGTATTTCACATCTCTTTATTGTTAATACACTTAACTCTTAGGTGTATCTCACTCTATTCCATATCTTCAGTATTGGTCCACCTAATTCAACCATCTTTCTTGAGTCATTTAATTTCTAACGCAGATCAATCTCACTTATCAACAGTATCTCGAATCAATTCTAGCCTTTATCCGTTTTTGACCCTCTTCATTTCAATGTATGGGCGAATGACTCTTTTTGTTGTATAACGGCCTATACGGTATTCAAATGATAGTCAATTAAAAATACACATCGATCTTGTGTTCCTATGAACTCCAACGTATAAGCTTTAAGCATTTAACCAACAGTTAAGACTGTTGGCAATTCATACCTTCAGTCACTTGATTATACATTCTTAACCGCTAGATGTAGTTTTGTTGCATTCCTACTAGGATGTATAGCTTAGGATACCATTTGTACTTTCTCCAAAAATTTCTTTTCTCAATTTATCTACATCAAATACACATACATTTTACTACAATCACACAATATCATTTTCCTATTCAAACACAAAATTTGGATTCATTTTCAATTTCTCAGTAAGATTCACAATTTCTGAATCCTCACTCTGGGATTTTCTAATCCTTTTTTTTAAACTGATCTTAAATTCCATGAAGCTAATAACACTTCATTTTTCCCCAAAATTAAACTCAATATTTTATGCTCTTTATTTCACTAGGTTTGGTATGCTTAAGCATCAGATACAATACTATCTTTACCAGAAAATATTAATTTGTACCATCATAATCTTTTGGTAATTCTATCCATTGTCTTTGTCTTATATTCAATTCTCTCAAACTCAATAAGGGCCTCAACTTTAATGATATGTATATTTATATATGTCCAAAATGTTTCACTGTACATATTATGTCCTCACGCTCTCAAGCAGTCACTGTTGCCGCACATTCAAAATCTTGTATTAAATAATCAACTCATGAGACTTGAATTGTCTCAATGGATAAAAAATCACTTTATTATACTGCATTAAATTGTATTCGAATCCCTGATGTGAGTTTAAAATCTCCAAATCCATACGATATAGTTAACATTGGTCTTATAATTCCTCAAAATTCTCTTTACATTAATCACTCATACAATTTACACATTTTTCCTCAGACATTTTTGTCAAAAGGGCTAAGATCAATAAAAACTCCTTAGCAATCTCTAGTAATATCTAATATATGGCTAATTTCAGAGAACTCCAGATCTCTTATACATATGCCTTGGAGTTTCTCACTTCATCATTACTTCAATTTTCTTTGGATCTCCTAATATGCCATATTCAGATACTATACAACCCAACATTTTATTTGATCAAGCAAAGATTCACTCTTATTGAACTTGGTAAATAATTGTTTCTACATTCATGATATGTAAGATTTACCTCAAGTATTCAAAATATTCTCTTCAACTTTATAAATACTTTCATTACATAATCTATGATCATAGTTACTAATTGATTCATGCAAAATTGGGACGCTTTCTTCTTCAATGACGTGTCATTGTCGGGGGTATTGTTAACTCAAAAAAATGTAACCAAAACTCAACCTGCCTATAATTAGTTCTCTTAATTCCTTAAGTGACCAATTCCTCAATGAGGTAGTATCTCCCATGTTATTATCAGTTTCTAAATTGACTTCTTTTCTCGAATGATTTTCTCCATTCATTCAATTTCCTCTGATTTCACATTGACTTATTCTAATGTTTGTTCATTTGTATTATTTTCTCCACTCATTTCAATTTATTTACAATCTTAACTTCCGGAGTTGGAAACACATTCTCATATCTAATTTGTATCTCTTATACATATTTGTAGAGAATATAATATGGACCTAAGTTCTCCTCACATTAGCAATAATGTCACCTCAAATTCAAGAATCCAATCATATAGTTGGATGCTTTACACCAAACATAATGCATACACTCTCAATAGCATATTTGACATTTTATGCTTGTATCTCTGTTAGGACTAGGACTCTGATACTCACTTTTGAATCATTACATATTTATTTTTGATTTGTTCCTTCATTGATCATTCTTAATATAAACTATTTAATCTACTTAACCAAATTTAGTGAAATTCTTCTTTGAAAGAAGATTTCTTGCTTCTAACGTCTATACTGTTCATGCAATCTTTATCAATTAATTGTTTTCATCATTGCTTATTAGCCATTCTTAGTAACTCAAGAAGATCAATTTCTATCTTTTCTTACATAGTCATAAAGTTCTAGTTATCAAAACTTAATGAAGTACTAGACATGATTATTGCCGCAATATGCTTAGGTGTGTACCATCAAAGTCCTCCCATTCTATCCAGAGATTTATTTCCGTCATAACACCCATTATCTTTCGCTAATAATACGTTGATCTCAATTGATCCCAGATAATAATTCTCTCTTTATTCCTTCACAAAAATCTGGGTATCCTTGCCACAATTATGACAGAAACCTAATTTAATTTTAATTTTAATTTTTTTAGGCCACCATCGTGCCCTACACTTTCTTCCTTGTAATAACACACATAGTAACATCATTAAAAATCTCAATTTATCCCCGATGAATCACTATAAGCACTTTCATTTGTCACTCTAATTCATCTTAGACTTTGAACTATGGGAACTATGACTAACAATTATACAATAAGTCATAGATTGCTTCCTATATCATTTCCATACATATAATACATATGTTCTTGATATTCCCATTCGTCAAAGTGATCCTGATATCAGATATGTATTTACAATAACAATTCCACTACCATATTGATTGCGTTCACTCTTCCATTTTGATTCATCATCTTTTTCTTAATTTCTTGCATACATAAAATCCTATCTTATTTACATTTCTAACTTTCTTCTTATTACACATCATTCATCTCATGTAAAGTCATTTGTGTCTATTTCATTCTCCTTTTATTCCTTCCTCATTTTTATAATACATCACCAATATGAATGTGCTGAATCTCTATCTGTCATATCTAACCATATACTATTTCTCATTTCTAGATATCCACAAATTTTCAATTTCTCACATTCTGATAGATAATCATTCTTCTTACTATTTCTATCAGCTCAAACTTTTAACAAATGCTCATGCATGTGACTCATACACATATGACTCAAACTGGGGATTAGTTGCTCCTGCCTGCTATGACATGTCTAAAATGCATGTAACTTGACACATATTTCGAAAATTGCCTATGTAATACACTAAATCTGGGCTTTGATACCAAATTGTAGTACCCCACCCTCACCAGACACATACCCAACATCCTGAGTGATGTCTGAATGCGTACCTCACAAGGGAGGCATGCTAGAACAATCAAACATTTGGAACTCGATACAAATTTTTTTTACAACACAAATCATTCACAAACAGTTCCCATTTAGAAAGTTATTATAAACAGAATGTTCAAATACACATTATACAAAAATCATGGAATATACAATTGATATAAAATAAGAAAGTACAAATGCAGATGCAAACTGATCCCAACCTTTATCTCTTACTCAAATGCATCGTCTATACTCCCGTTAGCCTAATGGGGAAACTCTTCTGAGCCTAAAAAATATTGCAAATTTTGGGTGAGTTTTACGAACTCATATGAGGTAACCATCATCAATTCATGCTTCATATAAATACACATAACATGTAATTCACATCTTTGCATTTTGCATAAAGTATCACATAACTCTCATCATTACATTAATTCATCATGTAGCATCAATTAACACCATATTCCTTTATTTCACATTTCACATTTGAACCATTTAAACATTGCATTTGAATCATTTAAACATACATATCAAATGCATATGTAATGCTCATGAGGCTCACTTTCAATTGTTATTATTGTGACCGAGTGCCTATAACTGTCTCGTATCCGTTGTGGATACCAGGCTTATTAATAACTGTCCCTTATCTGTTAGAGATGCAGGGCTCATTTTACATAATGAGCCTTTGACTCTGAATCACCTTCTGAGCTTTAAGCTCTTTTCCACTTTCTAAGCTTTAAGCTCTTTTTCACAATGTGAGCTTTAAGCTCTTTTTTGGTGGCTACTTCGGTCACAACTGCTTTATGTTTCATGTATTCATGTAATGCAATGCATCACATTCACATATTTTTCAATCAGTCAAATGATTTCAGATTCACAATCACTTTCACATTCATTATTAGACCTTGGTCCGGCATTCAACATTTAAGTTAAGAAACACATTTATTTCATCACGTTCACATTCAAAGAGCACTTCAATTATCACATTCATTCATCATAATCATCAGACCTTCATTGTCTGGAATTAACACATTTAAATCACATTCATTCGATAATTCAAACATAATATATGATAAACAATTAATTAAGTGAAACCGTCTAGGTTACTCACATTACGCTCCAAATTAGCATTAGCTTCCATAATCTGGAAGCATCTAGATGTAGGCGTTCTATCCTGTGTATCAACATCATATAATACACATTTACACACATTATTAATTGCACAATCATATAAACACCCAATCACATACATATGTATATGCGTTGTGTATAATGCATGCTCAATGATAATCCCAGGTATCTTTCCATTATTCTCATCACAAATCATTCATATTTCCAAAATCACATAAGTATCATTTATACTTATGGTTAATACCTCAATAAAACCATAAAAATCACAATTCATGACTCATTTCTCCAATTCAGATTTTTCCTAAGACACACTTTTAGGTAAACTTTCCATGATCAATCTAATAATGAAAATGAAGTAATTCAAGGGTACTTCTTCTAGAAAATTGTTTTCCTATCTTTTAAGTTTCTAATGACACCAAGATCATTCAATTTGGTTCAGTAGGCTATGAGTTATGCTCACAATACCACAAACTATGTATAATTGAACTTTTGGTTAGTTCATGATCATACCCTTAAATTGTACAACTTATAACTTTCAACTCAGATATCTAACAATTACAAACTTAATGCAAATTGAAAGATAAGAGAATGTACTACAACTTTTGTGAAGATACCTTTGTCTGATTCAGCCTATATCCATTCAGTTTTTATGATAACATTAAGACATAATTTCTATCTCAAGTAGTACTACAACCTCAGTCAAGACTTAATTTCACACTAGATTTTGAAAGTCTTAGAGATAGAATTAAATTTAGACTTCTTCAAAAAAAAGTTGTAGAATTATGTCTCTACTTTATTTTGAACCATGAATCACCTCATTTGGACATCTACAGCTCACGATATCATCAAAATACCAACTCATGTTCAATAAAAACATCACCCATATATAGCCCTAAGGTCGCGATCGCGATGCATCGTGATCGTGACTGCCGTAAATCACCAGCAATGTCGTGATTGCAACGTGTCTGATCACGACTTCCACGTTCGCCCAGTAGAGCCACAATAGTGACCTGCCATTGTTTCTTCTTCTTCTTCATTTCTACGTTTCTTCACTTTCATTTTTCTGCATACTCTTCATTTTTTACTCTAACTTTCATTTAAAACGTTCATTCTCACCTCCAGACATCACCATATACCTATTCCTTCACTCTAAACTCATTTTAAATCATCTCTAAAAATACTCAAAAATACTCACGTATAACAGTGAAGACATCAACAGAAACAGAGCGTTTACATATTCATTTATCACGAACTTTTTGCATTAATTTCATATACATTTTCATTGATCTTTCAACTCCAAAAATTATTTTAACACTATCTCATAACATTTTGATCATCAAATATTCAAAATCAACACATCGAAAATTTCCATATCTTAAAAGCCACGATGTTCATGAAAACATACATTTTTCCTTATGATGACGTAATGTCAAATAATCACCAAATTTATCTCATATACTAAGCATTTTAAATTAGAATGGGAGGAGGAAAATGTTGTCTTTTAAATTAAAAGACCAAAAACATGAACGAAGGAAAGAAGGAGAGAAAAACGTGAAAAGAAAAAGAAAGAAGAGAGTTTCGGCCATTTGAGAGAAGAAACAAGAAAAAGCTAGGTTGCATCTTTTCTCAGCTTTTAAGAGTGATTTTGGGGGTGTTCAAGAAGAGAAAAAGAAAGAGAAAGAGAAGAGCTTCCATTTGAGCCAAACACTCTTTGTTTGGTGAAGATTCAAGGTAAGGTCATTTTTAATCCTTTGGATTTTCAGAAGGATTTTGATTCATGAACCTTAGAAAATGCATGGGTTTAATTATTCTAGAATCAATTTTAGTGAATATGCTTTTTGGGTTCTCAATTTGGATTCCTATTGAATTGGATTTTTGCCAATGTTGAAGGAAATCAAGTAAGACAAGAGGAGCAAGAGGAAGGGCATTTTTAAGCAAGGAATTTAGGTGGGTTGCATGTTTATAGTTGAGTTAATGAGCCATAAGTAATTTTATTGAATCAAAAGATTTAAATGATTTCAATTGTTTTATAAATGTTGCATTTATTACTTCTTGAATGATTGAAGTATTTACTATATGTTTGGAACATGAATATTGATGATGATTTATAAAATGATGATGAAAATTGTATTTGAAAAATATCATGCTTATGGAAATCATGATTTTGCAATGTTCAAGATGTTACAAATATGAAATTCATGTTTTTGTGGGTTTGTGATGGTCCATCATGTTATGTCACGTGCATGTTGACCATGTTAAAGGCTTCTCTCGCCTGCCCGCTAGTGGCATGGAACTCCTTTACGGACTCCCTCATGTTTACTAGAGATTTGCAAGAACTCCCTCATGTATATGGACTACCTAAACCATTATGATTGCTTATGTGTTTATGAATTGTTGACAAGTCTGATGAATACATGTCTTATGTTGTTTATGATGTGTTTGACAAGGTTGAGAATTAGGGAAATATATGTTTTATGGTTGCAAAGCATTTTACTACAGAAATGGATATTTTCAATGGTTTTGCTTGTTTCTCCGCTATAAACTTGTTACCCACGAGCTTTTATTCTCACCCCCATTCCTCCCTATCTCTAGGTGAAGAGCAAGAGATCGACTGATAAAGAGTCGAGGCATCACTCCAAGTTTATATATTTTTGTATTTAAGTTAGTATATGAAAACTCAAGGCTTTAGCTGCATTTCAAGTATTATTCATGTATATTTTGTATTTTTGGATTATAAGGCCAATGATGTATTTGGGTCTTGAAATTCCCATTAAAGCTTTGCAAAACTCTTTTCTTTTGATGTTAATGAAATATATTTATGTTTTGCTCATGACTTTCCAAGTTTTCGCATTTCATTTTCAAGCATTCATAGGCCAAAAATCTGTGTTATGACTTTAGGGAAACAAATATGTTAATATAGGCTGATTTAGGCAAATTTGTCTCTTTGAAGTTGTAGCTTATCCTTTTAGCTTTAAAATGATATAAAGTGTGTGATTTTTGGATTTTGGAGTTGAGAGATATGCTTTTTACAAGTTAGTGATGCTGCACAAGGTGTATGCTGGACACATTATAGCCTTTTTCTTTACTCGAGTTAAAAGAAAATGAGTTCTATGGTGCTTTGAAATGGGAAGAATTAGGATGGTAGTTTATAGATATTGGGAAGATGACAATGGATTGGAATGTGTGCTAAAACATTGAAGTAGTATAGACATGGTTGATGTTACGTTTATGTGATATTGCTGAATGTGCATAAGTTTGAATGTTATGTTTTTCGGGTTGATGATCAATCATAGATTACAATTGGGTTGTAAATGATATTGAATTGGAATGGAGGTGAAAATGATGAGGAAAATAAGTTATAAATGATAGATATGCATAAGAGGGTCATAGGTAACTTGTAGGATCTAGAAATTTGGAAATTGACCCGTAAATGTCCGTTGGGCGGACCTTCTCGGTAATTCTAGTGCTTAAAATTTTAGCCCCTCTAGAAGATAAAATCTCTCTTCAAGGTCTTCAAAGAAGTTGTAGAACTCGAAGTCCTCTTCGAAATCGTGCTTGAATGGTCTTAATCTGACATCCCTAGTGCAAGTTATGCTTTTTGTCCCAAATCATATAAAATTATAAGTTGTGGGCTTATCATTGCTTTCCTATGATACATTTAGGCTTGAATGGAGCTTGACATGTACTTGGTTTGTAGTCAAAATAAGAGATAAATTGAGTGATATGTTTAGGGTGATGATTGAGGATATGAGCATAAGAATGGATTGTCATATGTCAAGTGCTCAATTATGGAATTATGGGATGTTATGATAATGAAGATGAACCTATAATGGCTATTGAGGTTTCATTAAAAGAACCCTACAAAGTGCTGCAAACACATTTTATGACTCTCGAGTTAGACTCTGAAAATATGGTCTAACATCATTTGGTATCAAAGCATCTAGGTTTAGTATCCTAGGCATGAAATGGTTTTTAAAGCATGAAATGAACATGCATTGTTTTAAAAGAACGTCATGGATTGTTTTTCTATTGTTTCACTTGATTTGAAATTGTTTTATATGAAGCATGGTTTAATAAGGTTTTACATGCACACATGCGAGTTTAAACATGACACACTCTGCTCATGATTCTGAGGCACCTAGTGCGCAACATGAGGTGCCACCGCCTCCTCCTCCTATGCCCCAAGTAAACCCTATGGATCCACGTTTCTTTCAAGCCTTTGCTCAGGATTTCACGCATGCTATGGGCCAAGGTCCATAAGTTCCAGTGCAAGCTCCAGTCGAGAGGAGCAGACAGTAAGATAAGCTCCACAAGTATGGGACTACGAATCCCGAAGAGACTGAAGCATGGTTGAGAAGGACAGAGAGAGTTCTGATTCAGATGAAGTGCTCCAATGAGGATAAATTGGATTATGCGGTGAGTTTGTTGCAATGGGACGCACTTCATTGGTGGGAATCAATGCCTCATAGTTAAGACATACCATCGGTATTGTCATGGAGAAATTTTGTGAAAGTCTTTCAGAAGAAATATTTCTCGAATATGAGCTGAAGTTCACCTAGCTTTCAAGGTATGCGACCAACATTTCAAATCTTGGCCCCCAAAATATTTTTGTTAAGTTAAACGTGATATTTTATGGAATTTGAGTTTTTGCCTTAGAATGAATGGAGTTGTTAAGCATGATTTAAATAAATTATGAGGTCATAATCGATTATTATTGGAGTTTAATTATTTATTTCAATGTTAGTAGGATTTTATTTCACTAGTTAGTGAAATTAATGCATTAAGAATGAATTGAGGGCATTTTTAGCATGTCACTTAAGTTTAGAAACCAATAAGCATTAAGGAAGGGTAAAGTGGACTTTTAGCACTCATTAAGGGTAGAATGGGAAAAGGAAAATGTTGTCTTGTAAATTAGAAGACCAAAAACGTGAGCGTGAATGAAGGAAAGAAGGAGAGAAAAACGTGAAAAGGAGAAAGAAAGAAGAGAGTTTCGGCCATTAGAGAGAAGAAAGAAGAAAAAGTTAGGTTTCATCTTTTCTTAGCTTTTAAGAGTGATTTTGAGGGTGTTCAAGAAGAGAAAAAGAAAGAGGAAGAGAAGAGCTTCCATTTGAGCCAAACATCTCTTTCTTTGGTGAAGATTCAAGGTAAGGTCATTTTTAATCCTTCAGATTTTTGGAATGATTTTTGTTCATGAACCTTAGAAACTACATGGGTTTAAGTATTCTAGACTCAATTTTAGTGAATATGCTTTTTGGGTTCTCAATTTGGATTCCTATTGAATTAGATTTTTGCCAATGTTGAAGGAAATCAAGTAAGGCAAGAGGAGCAAGAGGAGGGCATTTTTAAGCAAGGAATTCAGGTGGGTTGTATGTTTCTAGTTGAGCTAATGAGCCATGAGTATTTTTTTGGATCAAAAGATTTAAATGATTTCAATTGTTTTATAAATGCTGCATTTATTGCTTCTTGAATGATTGAAGTATTTGCTATATGTTTGGTACATGAATCTTGATGATGATTTATGAAAT
>JANQAP020558031.1:10000-14449 GCA_026874005.2 Erythroxylum coriaceum | reverse complement strand
GTTCTTACGCGTTACTCACCCGTCCGCCACTGGAAACACCACTTCCCGTCCGACTTGCATGTGTTAAGCATGCCGCCTACGCTACCACAGCTTTCAAGTACATAGTGGCATTTCCTCTTTGATTTTGGCCTCTTGATCTTTGATTCGAGAGAAAACCCGCCAAGACTAATAGACAAGTAGGTCAAGAACACGAAGTCAGAACTAGCAGGTCTTTTATCCTATATAAATAGGCAAACTCGCCAAACAGATCAATGACTCCAGCTCCAAGCCGAAGGGACTTGTGAAGCTGCTACACTCATCAAAGATTTCGAAACTCGCCTCAAAACCTGTGTGGTAGCATTACCGGTGCAAGTTTATCCTCTTTGGTTGCGGGCCTTAGCTGGATCAGTGGGTGGAATCGAAGTGTAAATAGGAGTGTTCTACTCCGAATCAGGTGGCCTTGGGAGCTCTTTAGTTAGGTAACACAAGGAAAAAGCCTTGTTTGTAGGCTGCAGGGGCTAATCCAATTCAGTGCTTATCGTAAGAGATGACACTTTTTTGAATGCTTTCTCATGGTCACTGATTCCCTAACTTGGTTTCGAAAAGCCAGCGCCCAAAGGTGCTCTATTGAGCTGGTCACCGTCAGGAGCCAACAAAGGAAGTCATGGACTGATCGCTTGGAGCATTCAATTGCATGAGAAAGGTCGATCTCAATTGTCCATGTAATGTGAGGAAGCAGGGACCAGACCCGCAATAGGCATCTTCCATTCATCTCGATTTGGGTTTTTCCGTACCATATTTTGATCTCCCTCTTCTTCCAACGAAATAGTCTCACTTCTCACATTTCCTCGCCGAGGTGTTGTAAATGCGAGTTTACAAACAAATGCCGTCGGTAGTCCTTTCCGCTCAGTCCTTCCTTTCGGAATAGGGCTCCGTTCGACAGTCAAATCGGCCAATTTCAGTAAGCGGATTTAGGGCTTGGCTTGCTTGGGTTAGCTTCCTTACTTGCCTCACCTGGGCTATCAAGTCGGTACAGGTCATACAAGAAAGAAGATGATTTTCATGCCCGGACATTGCCCTATGTCCCACTCGCTGATAGGACTGACTGACTCATAGGATCGGAAGACTGACTGGTTGGCTCACATAAGACCAGTACCAAGCCAGTAGCGAGCAAGAGAACCTTGATTTTCTTTAGAACTAGGATGAACTAAAGTGACGTGAGGGAGAAGGGATGGATCAGCTGGAACTGCTTGTTGCACAGTGGATGATCGGATAGTTGCGGATAGCTAATCCCTCTTTCAACGAGAGTTGTTCTCTTACTTACTCTTAGTGCTGTGCGAGCCTCGGTTTCATTTCTTCTTCTTCTAAGGCAGCTAGCTAGGCCTGTTGAGAGCTCAGGATTGGACGAAACCCTGACGATTGGACTATCGAACAGCTGTTGTTGGGGAAGAATCTCCTTTCCCTTGATTGCTGCGGGCCTTCATTGCTGAAACTAGACTGGCTAGGACCACTAGAGGGGGCAGACTACCAGGACTAGTGACATCCGCTTCCCAATAGGAACACGGAACTGCAACTGCGGGGTTAGCTTCCCCTACTTCCTTAGGATAGGATGGCCTATTGCCTATTTTTGGAAGCAAGAAAAGGTATTCAGCAAGAAGTGTGGAAGAGATCCTGCTGTTAACGAGGAAATTCATTGGCGAGACCATCACACCTTTTACAGTCAATTCAATAAAATCAGTGTACTACGAAAGATCTTTTTTTGACTCGCTATCGCTATAAAGGTTACAACCGGCGGCATTCAAAAGGAAGGTTATTACATCAGTAATTAGAGCGATGCCCCTTGCTTTGCAAAGAGTTGAGTTCTTCCTCTTGAGCGCAGGATAGCCACTGACTCTTCCGATTAATTAAGATATAGGACAAGCCAAAGCCAACGCGTCAAAGTCAAGTCAGGTTCAGCAATCGACGTAACTGGTTCAAATACCAGAAGCTAGGTCATAGAAGGTAGATTCGATTCGACAATCTTAAGTAGTTGAGTCAGCCCTTGCCGGGATACGAGACTGTCAGCCTCAGCTAATCACTAGCTTCTGAAATCATAATATCGTCAAGTCGGAGAGGAAGAAAAATGCCATCATAGAGGGATCAGCATGTAAACTGGAAGGGCTAGGGAACTCCTTTAGCTCCAGAATGATTTAGAATGAGAGTTAGGGTCGATCGGGGGAGCCTTACCTCTTAGATGACCCAAGCAAGTCAGTAAGCTATTGGATTTGGATTGGATGGATCCCCAGTCCCTGCTAACTGTAGTTACTGAAGGTCGAGTAGTAGACGGGCGAGGCCCACTGTTATAATTGGGAGGGAAAATCCAATCCCTTGCTGCAAGTCATCTGGTGGTGAATCATCTTGACTATCTAAAAATATGTTAGAAAATCACAGAACGCTTCGCATTGGCTAGCTTGCTTGGCCGCACACATATAGATTCAAATAGCCCAAAAAAGTAGATTCCGTGGGTTGGATTACTGATTTTTGCGATGATTCAAAAATGTCAAGCTTCACAAGGAAATATCATATAATGACGATAAACGACCAAGTCGTCACTTTCATCTACATATAGAAAGTGCAATCGAGCAAGCAGTCTTTTATGTAGTACGATCAATCAAGCCTACCGCTGATTGCGCGGCCATTGATTTTTCATTTCTTTCGGCTTTTAATCGAGATTGGGTTAGTGTTCATTTTTTTCTAAACTATTGGGATATCAAAAATCTTCCTATGTTTGCAAGAATACGGTGTTTGAAGGGTAAAAGTTCAGAGGCTTCCTGGAGGAGGAACTCATCTTCCTTTTGATAAGATGATAAGAGTTTCGGTATCGCTCTTCGCCAAGTTATAGTAGTAATTCTGCCTATCCCGACCATTCCGAAGAGTCGGCAAAAGCCCATATGGGCTGGATATCTTCAATACAACAAAGTAGTAGGTAGGAAAAGCCTTCCCGATTTGTAGGAGTTGGCTCTACTCGTGTGCTCGAGAGAACTCCCACCCGAAAGGCCTTAAGTTAAGCGCGAAAAGCTGCGGAAGCAGCGAAATCAAGCATTTCACCAGAGAAATACATTGATCAAAGAGCAGACCCCTAAGAACGAAGGGAGTGGTTCGATTCCCTTTAGCGGGACTTCAAAGCGTTACGCTCGTGCTTCTTTCGAAGAAGCTAGCTAGCGGACTCATTCAATACCCCTATCTATTGAGCTACCTTTGTTTCAATTGGATACTCCTACTCTGTTGAAGCCTGCCATGGAAGGGACAAAGCTCCCACTTTGTCAAAATATTGGACAGTTTTTTAGAATTTTAAGCATAAAGGCAATGATGACGAATGGAAGCACTTTTACCACAAGCAATTGAAGAGAAGTCCACCTTCAGGTGCAGAGGGACCTGGATAAATGTTAACTGGGGAGGCCTCTTTCTTACACTCCGAATTCGCTGGTCCAACGCTTAGATCTTTTAAAGTTATTTTATTTCATGCAGTTCCTTCTTTGCCCCTCGGTTCACCTTTGTTGCTAGAGATAGCCGGTTGGCAAAGCCAACCGGGATAGGATGCCGCGACAAAAAATCCAGTTGGAGTCTATCGGAGAGCAACTACAAAGCAAATGGGGCTGATTAGAGAAGGGACTTTTTTATCCTTCACCACTGGTACACTTATTTGTTCTTGGTTAGCGCTCATTTTTTCCTTGTATACGCTACTGTGTTCGTCCTTCTTCTCGCAGAAATTTTATATCAGAGTCATGTAGTCCCATTTTCTGGCTGCAGGGCCCGGCCCAAGTAGTCAATGGTTGCTACCGCTCTCTGCGCTTCTATGTACCATTTTTAGTCAAAATAGATGCTGGGCATATCTACGGACCCGACGAAGCTGACGTAATTCTATCCATAGCTGTCTGTACCGCTACCTCTATCCAGCAGATCCAGCGCCAACCGATCTATACCTAGCTTTGTCCGGCCCGGCCGGGCCAACCCACGAAAGCATCCAATCTTTCAAGAGCTGTATGCCAGGCCGCAGATCCAACACTCCGCCTGGAGGGCAACCACCAAAGCACCTTCCTACAGTACACCTTCATCCGGGACACGTACCTGCATTAAGCCCTTCCATCGATGTGAGCGCGTCACCAGATAGTCAAGTTGAACCGCTTACAGCGCCTTCATCCCCTTCGGTCGATCAACCCTATAAGACGAAAGCAGCTAAGAGTTACACTACCTCACCTGCTGATGCGGATTCTAATTCCGATTTCAATAAGCCCAACTCCGCTACCTCGGATTAAGATATTTTGGAAGGAGCTGGAAATCTAGCCAGATATTTCGTTGTTGGACGATAAAAAAAAAACTTTTGTTTCCAAACCTTCCCTGAATCCCGATCTTCCACTGCCTTCCTCTGATGGATAACCCCTTTCCTTTCCCATCTATCGGAGTATTGAATGCCTCTAACGGTCCAGATAT
>JANQAP020558031.1:0-5000 GCA_026874005.2 Erythroxylum coriaceum | reverse complement strand
AAGCAGAGTCCCTCTCAAAGATCCATCACTATACGATAGAGTTACGAAACAACAGGTTCCATTTTTTGAAATGGAATTTTGGGCGCTTGTACGAGGCTTATCACAGGATAAACTTGCTCCGTCCATCGAGCTCAAAACCTGATATTCAAAGCGCTCAGACGAGGACAAACCAATCGAATAATCGACGACAATCAGGAGTTCCATAGGTCAGAACTTGGCTCAGGCCCTTAGCAATCCGCCTTCCAGCATTAGAGCTCAAAAAAGGTTTTGCAAGTCACAGCAGAAAGCCATCAATCTTGGGTTTCATTGAGGAAGAAAGCTGGGTCTCAGTTCTTTGATCGAGTTTCTTTTTTTATTCCTCCAACGAAGTCCTTTGCTGGGGTTGAGTGTTCAGTCCTAGATGCTTCGATAGCGGGTCAGGTGAGCTTACTTTCAACCATTGAGAGTGCCCCTCTTCCTGTTGCAGTTTACTTTGCATTCGATCCAAATGCAGAAAAAAGGGAATCTCTTCGCGCTGGGAATGATTCTGTCACATCCCTACAGCCAGTCTTAAGGGCATATACTCTTTCCATTTCTTCCGCCTGTGAGAATAGACAAAGAGTCTTTCTCCTTTCAAGCGCAGTTCCTGGCTAGTGCTTATGCGCCAGTCACTTCGTCCCTGTCCCTCCTTACGGGCCAATAAAGTACCTCAAGCCTGTTACAGATCCAGTTTGAAAAGCAGTTTCTTTTGCTAGGGTTTTAGTTTGAGATCTAGTTCAATTTCCCTTCAATGACAGGCCAATTACCTTAGGTGGGGTTCCATTCTTTATCTTTATCTCGTTTGAACTCTTTGAAAGAACGATAGTTAATAGCGAATACCCCTAGCCAGCATCCCTTACAGTCAAATAGCTAAAACACTTTCCATCGATAGGAGATAAGACGTTCTACCCTTAGTCGGTAATAGAGATGTTCTATAACCCTGCACTAGCATCTTTCCTTTTATTAACCATATAGTCGTTTAGCCCCTCCTGCCTGTGCTTTGACCTATCTTTTTTATCCAATTTCAGAACAGGAAGATGATTTGAATTTGAAAGCATTTAGATTCGTCTCTGGGGCAAGCAAGTTATTGATGACTTTTAGTCTTCCAGGGGGATCGAATGTTAACTAACTGACGTATTGTAATATCAACCAGCGTTCAGAACCAGCCGAGAATCAAATAAAAAGAAATCAGATTGATTGAAAAAGAAAAAAAAAGTACTATGTGAAAGATTAGGGGATTTCCTATAACTATATCCATATCCTATAGGTACAGATTATATAAGCAATTTATTATAGGAGCAAAGTCCTGCCCCTTGAGATCAACAATTTGCTTATCGTATGTAATGCTAGTGATTACGGGGAATAGACCAGTTGCTCCTCCATCAGGATCCATTCTTTGATCAAACGAGGGAGTTAACGTACCCACTGCTTATCGCACTGATTATTCCAGCCCACCCGCTTCTCTAGGAGATAGGAGATGTGCCGCTGACTGGGTTCAGGACACAACCATCGTCCGAACCGTCTGCTACCAAGTCCATGGGGCCTTTGGTTGGAACCCATAACAAACTGAAAAAGCACTTCTGCCGGTCGACGAATGCGTGCTCCGGTTGTAGCAGTCTTGAATGAACGGCAGGTTTGGAACCAGACCGGGTAACTTTAAAGGTGGTCCCGATCTTAGATTCTCAAGAACCGACGGTTCTATTGGTGACCCATTCAAAATAAGCTGGCCGCTTTGACTTTGATTAGCCAATCGAGTGCGGGGGGTTTGAAAACAAACTCCTCTTCATTTGTTCCCGTTAACGACCACAAAGCCCTTACTACCTCTGAACTCTTATGGCTTTCTTACTTGCTAGGCGATCTGAAATTGGAACTACGAGATAAATAAGCGGCAGGCGTTCTCGAGGTCTTTGGTCCAGTTCAAGAAAAGGAAGGACAGACTAGACTCTTCCCTCGTGCTTCTCCTAAGGGGAAGGACTCGGTCACTGATTTGAATATGCTAAGTCTTCAGTGACCCCACCCCCTCTAGCCCCCTCAAGTGGGAAGAGTACATTTCTCGCTCGCCCTAATGAATAAGTGGGAGAGGAAGGGATGGCTATGGTTGTCTATAGGAAGTAGTGTGTCGGCTAGCACTCGGGTCGAAAGCCTCATCCCTGATATCTTTAATGCACGGGGCCAATCGAAGGCCTTTTGGTATAATAGGCAGGGTCCTTTCGATTGAGTGCAAGATGGTAGCGATCCTTTCTACCGCTTCACAGGCTCAGGCAAAGAAGGGCGCCAATCCAATAGTAAGGCACCAGGCTCACAAGAGTCGGGGACAGAGCGAGGGAGGGACAGAGCGGGCACAATCACCCGCCTTGTAGTATCATCACAGAGATAAAGAAAGGCCAGAGACCCCAGGAATGGGGAAGGGGTGAATCGGCACACCTAACCGACCAATCTATGCAGAGCTAGGTGGCACGGCACGGGACCCACTTTTTTTGAAGCATGGGGCGCTAAAATCGAGGTAGCATGTCTAGTGGACGAGGGCGAGGAAGGGAATAGAATCTCAGTTCCGTCACCCTCTGCTTCTTACTCTGCTGCTACTAGTAAAGGAGGTCCTTCTACAGGTGCTGGGTATCGATCTCGATCTCTATATGTGGCTGGAACAGATGCCACCTACTGCCTTTGCTCCCTCTACTGTGTCTAGATCTGCTGCTCCTGGGTTTACCGGGTATGGAACTACTCGTGCTCGCTTTTATTCTAGAGATGGAAGGTACATTGCTAGGTATGCTGCTTACTTAGATGCTTATACTGGACCTGGGACTGCTACTGATAGCTTAGGTAGGTATGTACCGAAAGTCGGAATCAGAGGGATGTGTAAAAAGTCGAACAAGCATCAACTGCAGCATCTGTCTCTGTCTCTGCTTTTGCTGCTACTGGCTTTCTATATGATGGATCTCCTGTATATGGATCTTGATATGGAACCAATTCAGCTGTTAGGGATGCTACCCTTCCTTCTTAAGCTGCTATAGGCCTATCCGTATCTGGATAAGCTAGTGCTCTTGGTGATGGATCGACTTATGGATCTAGATCTCGTACTGGATATACGACTGTCTATGCTACTAGGTAGGCTACCGAAGCTGGAGGATCTACGTATGGAACTGAGCGAAGGGAAACTGGTTCTTCGACTGATGGATCAATAAAACTATATCAAAAAAAGGTAAAAAATCCTTTCCTCCTGTGGCCTCTGCCATTTACCATGCTGGTGGTGCTTAGGAAAGTACTTATACTATGCTCTTACAACCCAGGCTACCCTTTCTATTGGTGAGGGTCCCCCTTCGGTGAGCTACTGCATTAGGATTGGGTGGAAATTTCGAATAAGGTAGACCTCTTATACCGATTGGATCAGTGTAAAATTAGGTATACACCCTCCCTTCTTCCCGGCCTTGATGTCTGAATCCAGCTCGACTATGGGGTTGGGCGGGTAATAACCCGTCCAACATAGCTCGAGTGGGGGACCGAATAATAATCATTTCCGATATCGGGAACTCACTGGCCGAGGACTGAGAATCAGAAGACAGACAAAACTTTTGGATTGATTTGCCAGCTAAGCGACTTCTTTATTTCATGGCTGTAATTGGAGCCCCAGAGTGGCAAAGCTCAGTTCAACTCTTTTCTATTCTAATAGTGAATTCTACTACTAGTGTCATAATAGCTGTAAGAAAAGCCCTTCCTTCAAGTCAAGGTGCAGATTCGCTGTCATCTCTCTAAGATATTCCCATTTGACCAAGGAGTAGTTTCAACTTCAAATTCAGTCTGTCTCATATGAATTTTTCTTAGTTGTAGTATGGTGCGCCTCTACGGAGCGAGATTTTCTGTCCTCGACAATCGTCACTGACTGATAGCTTATCAACTAGTGAACAAACTAGGTATGTATTTGGGGTGGGCATCCATCAAACTAATCGCTTTCCGCCGCTGAGCCTCTTCCCCTTCCTCTTGTTGGCAAGGAAGCATCGGTCGGTGTCCAAGTCAGAGAGTGAGTCCGAAGCTTGGGCATCACAGAAAGGAGCTGGCCTCGTCTTCTTGTTAGTATCGCTTTGATGAGCCTCTTCCTCCAGTGGTCTTTTCTTTGGGTAGATCAACCTTTCAGGAATGGGGGGGACGCGGTTCATTCAACAGCCAATAATTAGAATGAATGTGCCAGACTATATTCTATTCTATTCTATTATGATATTCTCGATCGATTTGGGTGGGCATATATATATGTGCAGAAATCTGCTATACCTGCGAGGCGACCATCGAATAGAGGCCTAAGCTAAGGACCGATACAGCCCCCTTCCACAAGCCGTTAGTGAATAGGGATTCCTCTAATGGCTTACCGGTTTGGTACATAAATATCCGGGGGGTAGGCCTATGAGGGGGATGTCCTAATAGGCCGAATCCAAGTCCCATATAGTGAGAAAGGTGGGGGTGTCAGCCCACGTCAAGTATCTGTTAGGGCCCACTACGGGTACGGTTAGCTCTCTTTAAAAGAAAGAAGGGTTATTTTCTGGATAATCAAACCTAGGGCGACTTTCTCCTGCAGGCATCCCAAAGTCGGGGGCCCTTTTGTTAGGATGGACCTAGGATCGCCTTTCCTGTACTGGAAGTTGAGCAAAGGTTTTTATTCCTTCTATGGGATTGGCCAGGGATTACCTTCTCGTTTAAATATCCTATGGTTCTTTTCTCATATGACTGAGCTAGGTCTTCTCGCCGAGAACTTCCTTGCCCTAACCCTAAGGGATCTAATTTGTTCATGCCAATAAGCTGGATACCTTCGAGTCCCTGGTAGCTCAAGTAGCTCAATAAGGGTGGATGCTTTTCCTGAGTGAGCTTCTTTCTTCAATTCAATGAGCATTCTCAATATTATGCCTTGAAGAGGATTCAAACCTCCACGCTCTTTAGCACGAGATTTTGAGTCTCGCGTGTCTACCATTTCACCACCAAGGCATCTTGAAAGTGAA
>JANQAP020557803.1:0-14452 GCA_026874005.2 Erythroxylum coriaceum | reverse complement strand
CCTAATTAAACTCCAAAAATTGCTAATTCAAGAATTCTAATTTATATTCATGCTTGCTAATTTAATAAAATAAATTCTAAGAAAAATTCAGGGTCCAACACAATTGTCAAAATTATATAGAGACTATGAATGAAATAGGAATGCCTAACATAATTGGTAGTATGATAGATGATAATTTTGGGAAGTTATTGAAAGTTGCTCGAGAACAATTATATCTGGGGTGTTCTAAGTTTTCTCAACTGACATTTGTTTTGAAATTGCTGCATTTGAAGGTATATAATAAATGGAGTAACAAGTCGTTTGACATGTTAATTGACTTACTAAACGATGCATTACCTATGGGATATAAGTTACCGAAATCTTACTATGATGCGAAGAAATTGTTAAAAGACCTTGGATTGGGATATATTTCAATTCATTCTTGTAAGTATGACAGTGTTTTTTGTTGAAAGGAAAATAAAGAACTTCAGGAGTGTCCTATTTGTGGGACATCTAGGTGGCGGGTGGATGATGGGAGAGGGAAAAAGTTATCGGTGAAAATCCTTCTATACTTTCCTATTAAACCACGATTACAAAAGTTGTTTACGTGAACAAAAACAGCTATAGAAATGAGGTGGCATAAAGAGAAACACATT
Source organism: Erythroxylum coriaceum (assembly GCA_026874005.2). Lineage (NCBI taxonomy): Eukaryota > Viridiplantae > Streptophyta > Magnoliopsida > Malpighiales > Erythroxylaceae > Erythroxylum > Erythroxylum coriaceum. The sequence goes on along the minus strand of JANQAP020557803.1, from coordinate 13,817 downwards.
GATGATAACATAATGCATCACCCAGCTGACTTAATGGCATGGAAAGAGCTTGATAGAAAGTTCCCATGGTTCAGATAAGATTGTGATAATGTTCGACTTAGATTGACATCAGATGGATTTAATCCTTTCAGTAATATGAGTACTTCATATAGCATGTGGCCGGTGATTCTAGTCCCATATAATTTACCTCAATGGAAGTGTATGAAGGAGCCTTTTATGTTTTTGTCTTTGCTGATTCCATGACCTACTGCTCCTGGTAAGGACATCGATGTTTACTTGCAACCATTAATTGATGACTTAAACGATCTATGGCAATATGGATTACAAACTTTTGATGTTGTTGAAGACAACACATTTACAATGTACGCTGCTATATTGTAGACTATCAATGATTTCCCAACTTATGGGAATTTGTCGAGGTGGAGCACTAAAGATTATATGGCTTGTCCTGTCTGTAATAATCAAACATATTCAACAAGGATACGAAGTAAAATCTATTATACGGGTCATCGTCGTTATTTCGAACATGGGCATAGATGGCGAAGAAGTAAACAGTTTAATGGCACAGTTGAGTTGGGTGAAGCTCCGATGCAGTTGTTGGGTGATGACATTGTTTATTAGCTATCACATTTGGGTGACATTACACCTGGGAAACACCCAAGTAATAGAAAGCGTAAGAGAAATGATATTGAACTAAATTGGACTAAAAAAAGCATATTTTTAGCTTGCCATATTAGAAGGAATTACTATTGAGGCACAATCTTGATTTCATACATATTAAGAAAAACATTTGTGAGGCCATTTTAAGGACTATTATGGGAATTGATGGGAAATCCAAAGATATTATTAAGGCTAGACTAGACTTGAAAGACATGAATATTAGAAAAATTTGCATTTGAGAAAAAGAGATGATGGATTATACTTTATTCCCCCGCTTGTTACAACATGTCAAAAAGTGAGAAACAAACATTATGTCAGTTCCTTTAATCAGTCAAATTTTCGGATGGGTATGCATCTATTATAGACTGTTGTGTGAATGTTAAAGAGGGAATAGTGTCAGGGTTAAAAAGTCATGATCGCCATGTACTTTTGCAACGACTACTTCCTATTGGAATACATGGGTGTTTGCCGAAGGATGTGTCCGTTACTTTGGGTCAAGTGGGAGAGTTTTTTAAGCAATTATATTGCGAGTCACTTAAAGTTGAAGAGCTTGATAAATTGGAGAAAGACATAGCATTGATTCTATGTAAACTCGAACTATTATTCCCCTTATCGTTTTTTAATGTTATGGTTCATTTGGCAATTCACTTGCTATATGAAGCAAAACTTAGTGGATCGGTTCAATTTTGATGGGTGTTTCTGATTGAAAGGTAATTCATATTAAATTCAACAAGTTTTTCTTATGTTATTTGTTTGTAACAATTCTTAAGTTTTTAATTATTTATGTTCAGGTTTTTATAATCTCTTAAGCAATATGTACGTAATAGAGCTCAACCAGAGGGGTCTATTATAGAGGCTTATATAGCTAATGAATGCTTGACTTTTTTTTCAATGTACTTAATTTATGTGGAGAAGAGATTTAATAGACCAGAACGTAACTTTAATTTTAATGACGATGGTGGGTTGTCTATTTCCTCCTAAAAAGTTAGGCCACTTGGTGCGGGTAAATATGTAGAGTTAAGTAAAGACGAATTCGAAATTGCCCATTGGTATATTTTGAACAATTGTGAGAACGTCGATACATACACAGAGTATGTATATACCAGAGGGGTCATTCAAACAATCATATTACAATTTCCTTCATTAAATTTGAGATCTAATTGTGTTTTTTTTCAATAAAGAGCACAAAGACACAATTCGCAGCAAAGGGATCATTAATGTTGAAGAAAGACATAGGCAAAAGTTTGTATCATGGTTTAGAAATCGAGTAAGTTGTGTTATTAATTACATATTATGAAAATATGAGAACGTGATGAGAACCTTATATTTATTCTCAATTTTTCACATAGATGATACAATTACAAAACTGTAAGGTGCAAGAAGCAACAACAGCATTATATAGTTTGGCATGTGGGCCTTTATATGTGGGAAGAAATACTTATGTTGCATTGTTAATGGGGTGCGATATCACATACAAGATTGAGATAGTTGAGTTAGAAGTCAAAATAGTGGGGTTGTCGTTGAAGGATGTCATGACGATGAAATCATTAACTTCTACGATGTCATATATGAAATTATAGAGTTGCACTACATGAAGGATAAGAAGGTTGTTCTAATTAAATGCAAATGGTTTGATCTAACTGACATGAGAGTAAACGGGCATATTACTATCATAAATGTTAGTAAGACATGGTATGATAATGATCCTTTTGTCCTTGCAAGTCAAGCAAAACAAGTTTTCTACGTTAACAATACTATATTGGGTAACAATTGGAAGGTTGTCCAAAAGTTTCAACAAAGGAATGTCTTCGATTTTTGTGAAAGCGATATTGCTGAATTGAATAAGGATGCTGATGAAGTCTATCAAGATATTAGATTGGAGATCAATAATGAAGGCATTCTAGTAGAAGATGCAGAAATATCATCATTCCATAGGAGAGATGTCGAGCCCAATATAGTTCAACTGAATGAAGTCCAACCTCATCTTATCTTACAAACAGGTGAAGACTATACTCAAGATGACTTCAATAATAATGATTACACTTTGTTAGAATATATTATTGATGAAGAATCAAACAATAATGTACTTAGTGATGATGATTTTCTTCATCTTGATCATGATGATTGAATGTAAGTTTCATTGTTTGTATTGTTTCAAATGTTAATAAGATAATTATAGGTCTTATGTTGTTAATGTTGTAGTTATGTTAATTTATGATGACTATAAGCATATTTTTAATGTTTCAGTGATGTTTTTGCGGTAGTTGATTATTTTGACAAAATTTTGTTCTTGACAATTTCTATAAATAAATTGTTTTTGTTGTTTGAAATGTTAAGAATATAATTGTTTGATGTTGTTGATGTTTTACACAGATTCATTATAATGGCACCTGGTCGAAACAAAGAAAAGAGGGTGGTAACGAGCCATGAAGTTCTTCCCTCAAAACAACTAGCAATTGCATCATCGTATGAGGAAAGTCAGCAATAACAACTTTTACCAACATCGCCTGGTAATTATGAAGGATCTTCAGGTCTGTTCTTGATAACCAAACATATTTACATTTATGCTCTCATTACATGTTTAGTGTGTTTTTATCATTATGTTTTTTTCAGGTTCTAATACTGGCCTCAGAAAATGAGGTAGATGTAAGACAAAAGGAACTGAGTTGCAATGGATGAATGTTGCAATGAATACCAAGTTCTCAATGACGATTGACCCCACACAAGAGCACCCAGTGGATAAGATCCAAGCTACAAAATTGGCCAGTGAGTTGGGCGTTGTCGTAAGGAATGAGTTGCCTTGTCTTCAGCATGTCAGGCAGTTAAAGGAAGACAACTTGCTGCAAAATGCTTTGGATAAAGTTTCGGTAATTTTTCAATTAATTTCATTATATGTATTGCAATTTTACTTCACTAAAATAATAACTTATCTAATACGTATTTTCACAGATGAAGCTCACTATCGTTGATATTGACACGCTTGAGGTTTCAAGTAGTGTTAGTTCACTATTGAAACAAAGGGTGAGGGATCATCGATATTGACTTCATAAATATTATCAGTCTTTCCCTTCTGATGAAAAGGCAAGGAGACATGTTCTAGAATGGGTGACTGAAGAAAATTGGAATGAAATGTGCGATTATTGAGCTTCAGCGAAGGTTTAGGTAATTAGTGTTCTCTCCATATTTCCTTCCGTTAATTATGTTTAAACATCTCATAACCACTTCTCTTAATTTAGGCAAAGTGTGAAAAAGCCAAGGCCAACAAAGCAAAAATGAAGACTCCTCATAACACCAGGTCCAGGTCATTTGTAGTCATCTGACAAGAATATGTAAGTGTAACATTTTCAATTTATTATTCTATTTTTGAATATAATAAATTCTAATTGGTTTTAATTTTTTAAATTCATATTATATTGTCAAACACAACTGAAAGGGCAATAGTGTGATAGGATCACACTCTACAAGCACACACACTACAAGGAAGGTCAAGGCTGGATGTTTAAAGAGGCACAAAGCAATTATGTAAGTACAAATAAATTAATATTACAATTTATTTTTCTATGTAATAATAAGTAATTATTTTTTAGTTAACTCGATTTTCTACTTTATATTGTAGGACAAGATGCACGAGTTGTTGCAGACGTCATTGGTTGAGGGGAATCAGCCCAATGTCGATGACATTTGCAACAATGTCCTTGGTACACGATCGAGCTATATCAAGGGTCTTGGGTATTACCCTAAGCTTGTTAGTGCCTCTTCGTCTCGACCAGCATTGTTGACGATGCTTCAAGAGGAGAACAAGACATCGAAGACTAAGTTAGATCGTAATATTAAAAAAGTTAACAAGCTTAAAAAATTGATTAAACAAATACTAGGTTCTCCATATGTTAGTGGTATTGACTCAAATGAAGACTCTTAGTTTGTAAATAATATTTGAAGACTCTTAGTTTGTAAATAATGTGTAAATATTTTTAATATAAAATACATTCCATTTTATATTTTATTTTATTTCAATTTATTATTATTTAAAAATTATGTCACTAAGATTAATTATAAAATGAATAATATTAATATTTTAAAATGTCTTAAAAATTGTAATAAATTCAAAATAAATTCGTTTTTAACAATTATAATAATAATTAAATTTAAAATTAAAATTTGTCACTAAATAATATTAACTACCAAAACAAATTCGTCAAAAAATTCTTAAAAATTGTAATAAATTTAAGTTAATTTGTTTTTAACTATTATAATAACTATTAAACTCAAAATTAAATTTTGTCACCAAATACTATTAGCGACCAAAAAATTTTGTCATAAAAGGTCATTAGCTACGTATACAGAACGTCGCTAAAAATGTTTCACTACAACAAACATAATAGTAGCTAAAAGTATTTTGCTATCAAAACAAAATCGTCAAAAAAACCTATTAGCTGCCAAAACCTAATTTGTCACAAAAAGTTTTTACCTACGTTTACGGATCGTCACTAAAAACATTTCCCTACAACAAGAACTTAGTAGCTAAAACTACTCTGCTACTAAAATAAAATAGTCACTAAAAACAATTACCTACGAATAGGCTTTCGTCACTAAAAATTTTTATCTATGAAACATAAACGTCGCACATAACTATGTATGACATTTTTATTATCATCGGTTATACTTTTTAGTGACGAATTGTTTGTGTCAAAAACACTTTTTAGTGACAACTTTAGGAAAATGTTGCGAATATTGTTTTGCTATCGAAATTTAGTGACGACATGTTTTCATCACATATGAGTATTTGCGACGATTTGTTATTCTTTAGTGACGTTAATTTCGTCGCTAAATATCCTGTTTGTTGTAGTGACTTTCATAATAATTATAAATTAGAGATTTGGAAACATTTCTCTACCTTTACAATTTTCTGTTATAAGATGTCAATTCTCTCACTAAAACTTTTTAGACTTTGCGGTTCTCATCAAGATCTAAAATGAGTAATGTAAATTCATTTTAAGGTGTCTAAACCATACTTTAGATTGATCTCTTTATCATTTCACTAAAGCTATGTTTGGTTGGACGTAAGGTTTTAATGGAAAGTAATTGTTTATAATGGAACGGAATGTAAATGAATGTAATATTAGAAAATTGTTGTTTAGGAGGGATGGAAGGGTTCATAATGTAATATAGTGAAATGTTGTTTGGAAGAAGGGTTCATAATATAATATAGTGAAATGTTATTTATCATTTTATATTCCATCATAAATCTCCCAAATCGGAGGTAACTTATTTTTACTATTTAGGATTAAATGAGACGTAATGTAAAACCCTTCCATTCCATCCTATTCCATTCCATTTCATTATAAACCCTCCTTCCAAATAATGAAATAATATTTTATTCTATTCCATTCCATTAATAACCACCCATCCAAACATAGCCTAAGAGATTGATATTTTGCTCTTATTTCTGTAAAGCTTTAAGCATAGGCTAACCTAATAGTTCTGAACAAGTTATAAAATTTTCATAAATTTAAAGTTATAAATAGCTACTCAAAATCATAAATTTTTGAAGTTTATAGTTAATCCTGACAATACTGCATACTAAATGTATATAAGTTTTCTAATATCTTGATCCTAAAGTGAAATATAAATAGTAATAGCATTTTATTCAAAAAATTAATAGTAACAGTATTTATCAAATTGTAAATAAAATAAAATTTCAAACCTTTCATATTAACATATCTAAAGTTTGGAAAATTGAAGTCATAAGTTAAGCAATTTTCTTGCTAACGACTCTGACCAACATTCCTAAGATTCTCCAGGTCAGAAACTTGTCCATTGGGGCCTATCGTCTAGAATCAATGTTGCACTCCAACCTCTCTTCCACCATTCAAGAGCCACTGTTCACCTTTGCTCTGTATCGATTTTCTTTTTGGTAGCTTGCTGCCATTCCTAATCTTCTCTACTTCTTGATTTTTAATTCACTCCTTCGACCTATTATCATTTACTTCTCTTCTGGACTCACTCCCCTTTACTACTTACCATAACTTTTTTCACTCCCCTTTACCTGACTACCAACTCCTTTCTTCATTCCCAACCAACCAACTACATTTATACTCTCCTTTTAGCAACGTTCTTCTCTATCTCCTTTTTTCTCAAATTGTTGATTTCTTTGCATACTTGACTACCTCCTTTCCTTGCTTTACCCAACAGACATTAACCAACTTCATAGACCCAGACACTTTCCCACCTTTAGTTTCAAATTCCCCAGGAACTTCATCTACCCCCTTACCTTTTGCCTCACCTCTCTTAAATCTCCCTTCTACTTTAGACACAACCAATTCCATGCAACTCAGAATACTCTGGGTCCAGGTCGAAGGTGAATTAACATTTGAGGTGAAACTTAGTTATTTTCCAACCCCAACCTCTGCTGAAAGCATGATTGTATCCATCCCCTACCACTAGTGGTGTTTAGAGGAGGAGCCTCAAAATGGAATTTAACTTTGGTTAGATTCTTCATTAATAAAAGAGTAGCTTACGCAGTAATGAAGCAATGGGCTATGAGCAACTGGAAAAATCTTGGTCTATTAAAGATGCCCACAAATAGTTGGAAATGATGGTCTTACAAATAAGAATGTGGAGCACCATTAGGAAACTACACCTCTCCCCAATGATGATACAGAATGTGAGCTTAGTAGTAAAACACAAGCTACGCCAAGTAAGAATCCTAGCCTAGATGATGAATTTGAGCCTTTGGTGAAGAGGAGATCAAGTAAAAAAAAAGTCCCAATTGGGAACTCTAAAGTATGAATATTATGGCATGGAATGTTAGAGGGGCTAATGCCCCTTAAAAAAAGCTTTTGATAAAGAACCTAGTAGATCAGAATAAAGTATCAATTGTAGGCTTCTTGAAGACGCATATAAAACTCCAAAACTACAACCTTCTTCATTTTTTTTTGGGCATTAGAGCCTAATTTCTAACTATAATAACCATCCCAATCTTCATTTCATTTGCTTATGTGCACAATAATGCTTATAAAAAATCTGAACTATAGTCCTTACTGAAATCTTTATTAAATAATCTCATAATGCTTTCATTAATCAAGAGAAGCACAATGGATCAGGTTTATAAGAAGCCCTTACACTGAATTGAGAAGATGCATAAGTCACAGTTAAGTTTCAAATCTGATGAGGGGGTAGTTTCTATACATGGTGTAACAAGCAAGTTAGGGAAAGCTTCATCTAAAAGAAACTTGATAAAAGCATAGCAAACCGTATGTGGTTTATAACCTATCTAAATAGTTACACCACCTTCACCAATCAAAGTCGTTCGAATCATTATGCCTCAATAACTCACCTGGATATAGAGAGAACCTTTTTCACCTTTAGATTTAACAATTTCTTAGCTGATCTAGCTGAATTTGTGTAACACTCCACTCCCATCTGACGCGTACATATATGCTCTTTAGATGTCCGTGCACGTGCTTGACGAAAATGGCATGCTAACTTTATCACTTTTGCAAATCGCATGGCATCATAATTTAAAACATAAATCTCATAATCTCCAAAGCACAAATTTCCTCATTTCATTTCATAAAACATTATGTATATTATAGCATTACAACATCGTCCATATATATACATATATATACATTATCAAATCAAATCAGAGTTTACAGCTCTGTTTACAAAAGTATGCTACATGTATGAGGAAATATACAAAACTTTATCTAAATCCTTCAGTTTTAGCTGACCGACCTTTGAACCATGTCTTCAATCTAAAAGTAGTACTAATTCTCTTCTAAATTGACTTAGAAACTAAATTGTCTCTCTCGGACCTGAAATGTCAACGTGCAAATTTTGGGTGAGTTTTGTGAACTCCTTGAGTTAACCATCCTCGATGGCTCACCTATATCACACATATCATAACAATTCATACATTCACATAATTAACATAATTCACATTTATCAACATGTAGCATCATAACATACTTTGATCATAAACTTTTGCATTTTTCAATCAATTCGATTACACATTTCAATTTCAATCATTCAAATCATATAATTTATGTGTACATGCAATGTTCATGAGACTCACTTTCGTTTATTTCGTTGTTGTGACTGAGTGCCTTTTTCACTGTCCTGTATCTGTTGTAGATACTGGGCTCATTTATACTGTCCCTTATCTATTAGGGATACAAGGCTCATTTTACATAGTGAGCCATAGGCTCTTAACACAGTTTGAGCTTTAAGCTCTTTTTCACTGGCGATTTAGATCACAACTGCCTTTATCTTTCATGCATTCATGTAATGAAATGCACTATGCATATTCAATCATTATGCTCATGCATTCACATTCACATTCTTTTTTATTCACATTTTTCATCGAACTTTTAGTCCAACATTTAACATTTAATTTGAGAAATAAGTAGTCAATCACATTCACATTCAAGTAGCACTTCCAATGTTTTATTCATGCATCAAATGCCTCGGACATTTAATGTCCGAAATTTAGTACATACACATCATATAACAATTCAATACATGATCTAATAAACAAACAATCATAGTGAGACCATCTTAGGTTACTCACAGTTTGCTCCTGTTAGCTTATTGCCTTGAAGTCCTAGCAACGTCTGGAAATTGTCGCTCAATGTGCTCCTCTATAATATGCAAACTTATACATTTACCATTACTATTTTGCACATTCATATGAATAAGCACATTTATAAATGTATCATTTATTATGCATGTTCAATGACAATCCCAAGTATGCATAACCTTAATCATGTGTCTCAATCATTTAAACATTTTCATTTGTATATGTCTAGCTCACTCTTAGTTTAAACCTCAATTGTACAAGACTATTTTAGGTGCATCATTCAATCATTCATCAGGGTCATTATAACATTTTAAGACCACATAATATCTAATTCATCATTCATCTTTACTTAGTACTCATCATTCATCTTAATTGAATCACTTTAGCCATCATAGGTTCACTTTCATTATCATAACATCTCAAAATTTTAGATTTGAACACTTAATGTATCATAATTTATTCTTAAGTTCTATCCTTAATCCTCACCCTAAACATAACGCTCATTTTATCACTTGTTCAAGCATCATTTGAGGCTCAATTTAAGCTTCATTCAAGCCTAATTGTATCACATGAAAGTACCTAACCAATTGCTACTTCAACCCACACATAAAAGAAGAATATTTTATGTTTAACCAATTCCCACAATCGTGGACAATTTCCCACGATCGTGGGATTTGTTGGCAGAAACTTTTTGCCTTCATTAGGCATTCCCATTTTCCAGTTTTTTCAACTATATTTTCAGGTCAGTTTTGTATGATAATTATGACCTAGAAAATGAGGTATTTAGGTAACACCTTCTTCTAGAAAAATGTTCCTATTGTCTTAAGTTTCAAATGAAAAAATAATCATTCAATTTAGTTCATTATTGCATAAGTTATGCTCAAAATACAGTAGACTGTGCACATTCGAAAATTTGGTGCACTCACATGATTGAAGGATTAGTACACTCCAACTTGTAAAACTCATATCTCTCAATTCCGATATCCAAAAATTACAAACTTTATACCAATAGAAATCTAAGAGAATAAGATACAAATTTTATGAAGACAACTTTATTTTATTCTACCTACATCAATACAGTTTATTCGATAAAAATAGGACATGATTTCTGTCAAGGGTAGTGCTACAACCTATGCTAGAACTCAACTTCAAGCTAAATTTTAAGACCTATAAGAATAGAATTCAAATTCAATTCCTCAATGAAAATTGTAGCCATATGTCTCTAGTTTAATCTTAATTAAAAATAATCTTATTTTGATAACTACAGACCAATATATGGCCAAAATACTAATGTCTGTTCAGTAAAAATACTCCATCTAATTCCAGAACACTTCATCATCATTTTCATCTCTACTTTATCTCCAAACTATCATCCTGCTTCTTTTCATTTCAAGAGTATGACTCGAACACCTTTCTTATACCTTCAATTTCTCTATCTATCACTTACAATTAAACAATAATTCATCGTTTTCATAACCCCAAATTAAGAACACATGGCATGAACTCATCAATTACCATTTATTAGTACACTAAGGTAAAACATAACTCCATTACCTCTTCATCCACACACATCATTAATTCATGAATAATATTAGCTCACTAAATTCATTTTTGATAAAAACCTCTTTATAAATCAAACACCGATGATAACACCTAAAGAATTTCATATTCAAAACAAAACCTCAAATTACTCATCATAATGTCCCATTTACACTAACCCATGAAGATCAACCTGTGGCTTACTTGATTTAGCTCCAAATCCTTCAAGAGCACACTAACCCTAGCTTTATTGACAACTCACGTACATCACCATTCCAAGGTGGGAGGTTGGGTTATTTTGTGTGGAATGAAAGAGAGTGCAAGATGATGGTAACAAATAGAGGTGAAAGTGAGCTTCAACTTTGATGATGGTGGGTGAAGCAAAAATCGTGAAAGTGAAGAAGAATAAAGAAGATGAGAAGAAGAGTTTTATAGAGAATAAGAAGAGAAGCAAGAATGAAGGCAAAACAATTAAATGGGTAAGTCGTGAGTTAAAGACTCACTTGCCACATGTCAAATTTTTATTGGTTGAAATTAGGTTCTTTCATTAACTAGTCTAATCAACTCCAATTTCTAGCCCAATTGTCTACAAATTTCAATGACATATGTCATTAAATCCAATTGGCATTTATAAAAATTTAGACCGCCATTTATCAATTGTCCTGTCACTTGGCATTTTTCTTAGTCTAAAAATACCCAAAATTTCAGAAAATTTCTAAATTTCACCAAAATTTCAAAATCAATACCTATACACACCAATTCAATTTTCAATACATAAAAACTACAATTCAGAACAAAATTCACATTCATAAATCAATTATACCCAAAAAATGTCAGTGAACGCATGTACACTTATTTTACTGTGCAAAAATTAATATTCACATGTGTGTGTATGCTATATTATGCATGAGCATGAAATGCTCTTTCTAACTTCTCATTAATTTCTCATGTATCGTATTCTAGGGTCCTAACCCTTAACATGGGATAATGGGATATTACAATTTGAACCTTGTATCCTCAAAGCTCTAATGCCTATATACCAGGTTCCAAGCAATTTATTATTGCTAGGAAACTTACCCTTATCAAATAGGAGATGAAACTGTTGTTTCAGAAGAATGTGGGCAATACACACCATCTTCTAAACTCAGCCAAAAGTGCTCCTGAAAGATCCAGTATGAACTCTAAACTAATCCTCTCTCTCCTAACCTGCAAAATTAAGAAATAATTGCCATGCAACATCTCACTAGTGCCCTTACTTTTGATCACTCATTGATCAATCATTTTGTATTTGATTCACTCTCTCGATTTATTACCTAAGCATAAGCTACAATAATCAGTCACAACACCCAATTACAATAACACAAAAATGATTAGATTAACATCAAAACAAGTCAAAATCCCTAAAGAAAGTTAGAAAATCATCTTTGAAGCTATATTCATCTTACACATTTAGTAAAGAAATAACAAGATGAACGAAATTATCACTTGGAAAGGGACTGGGGCGACTTGGGAAGGCAACAATGTCAGAAGCCCTTAATCGACGGTTTACATGTGCTAAGTTTTAATATTTATAACCTTAATAATACCGCAAGCACATGGGTCGTTCGTGTAATACCTAAGGTATTGATCCCACGAGGAGTTATTTAATCCTAAAATCTAAGGCTTGACTCAAATTCGCAATAAATCAAAATAACAAACTAATGTAGAAAATTAATCAATCAATAATCAATCTCAAGAATTAAATTCAGAAATTATAAAGAAGATAGCAATTTGCACAACCTAATTAAGAATCAACCTAAGAACTACCAATTGAGAGAAATGGGGTTTTAATATGACTTTAATGAAAATCTAATTGATTATGAAATTATCGAATTACCAAGTCTAGACGGTCCTAGGGTGGATTGCTCTCTCTCGAGGTATAATCTTTAACCCTAATTAAAAATTCCTAATTAGATTATAGAATTGCAATCTCTCAGTTCACAATTTACCCAAAACCTAATTTAGTTATGAAATTGTCTAATAACCTATCGAAATCTATGCACGATCTCTCGTTACATAAATTTAACGGTTTGATTCAATTCTTTATCTATCAAACTACTTAACTCTCGTTAGCCCAATTTGATGATATTTACTCAGTTCGCCCTCTTAGTTTGTTACCTAATTATTAAGAACAAAAATTGAATCACGAATAACTTAATAAAATCGTAATAAATCAAATTCCATTAATATCAAAGACAAATCCTGAAGGTGAGTTTAAATAATATCCTCAACATTCAACAATCTATCATCTATGGCTATCTCAAATTCTATACAACTGTAAGAATGAAATAATCTAAAAATAGTTCAGAATGGATGATGTTGGAGGTAGTGACAACAGGAAACCACCTGTTTTGGGAAGTATTTCGCGTCAAGCTTCTTCTCTATGTCTCTCTTCCTTCGTCTCCTTCCTCAAATCTCTCGATAAGCTCTCTAGGGTTTTGGAATTTGGATGATGCAAAAAACTACTTTCTCTGTTCTTTATGTTCCTTAAATACCTTGGAAGCCCTAGGGTTCATTTGGGGTCGAAAAGGTCCGAAAAGTTCCTCAAAATTTGACGTTTTCACCTGTTTTCGTGTCTATCTGAAGCAGGCCATGATCGTGACTCGTAGGGCCACGATCGTGGCCTGCTTCTAACCTTCTCTGTCATGATCATGACCAAAGTGTCACGATCGTGGCCTGGATCCTGGTGGCGAACATCTTTCTATCACGATTGTGGCCTATTGTGCCACGATTGTGGGTTATGGTTTTGGCCCGAAACTCTTTGAAACTTCTTCATTCTTCACTGTTTACCCTGAAACAGTAAAAAACATATCAAAGTACCTAAAAAACATAACATTTAAGCTCAAAGAGTTATACTAACCTATAAAAACACTTAAATACATAAACTAACATAATTAAAACGTAAACACACACTCAATACTCAAATTAACACTAAATACCTAACAAATTGAACCCTAAAACATAACGCAAATCACAACTATCAACATCCCCACACTTA
>JANQAP020557588.1:0-12615 GCA_026874005.2 Erythroxylum coriaceum | reverse complement strand
TAGAAACTTAGACGACCTACGCATTAGTAAATGAAAACCACCTCCACTGGATCAGAATAAACAACAATGTCAAATAAGGCTGTCCCTTGCCTTGAAATCATTCACACGCAGCCACTAGCTTTCCCAAAATAAAGGGGGATCTGTTGCTTACTGCTAAAAAAAGCATTCGACCTATACAACTAATCAAGTCTTCCGCCTATCTTTCTGATCTCCTTTCCTTTTATTCATCAGATTTTTGGCTTTGACCAATTCAAAGTTCAAAATTGGGTTTTTGATATTGGCTAAAAAAGGGGGAGAGAAGATAGGTTTGGGGTATGCTCACTTCTGCATTAGGTTATAAAAATTTTCAATTGCTCTTTTTGGGAGGAATAGTGTGTGAATAATAGTTCTCAGACGAGGGAATCACCTCTCTCTAAATCAAAATAGGCTAGAATGCTTCTACAAATAAAACTTTCACGTCTGCGCATAGAATTTGATTTTTCTTTCTATTCCGTTCTTACCATATCATGGGCAGATGGATCAGAATCCGCGTGATGGTTCAAGAGTGGTTTTTAATATTATTTGCATCCATCTTTGGCCTTATATAAGAAAGTCTCGCGGGATAGAGTTAGTGGTCGAGTTGCTTTTGGAAATTGACACCCATCGCATTAATTTAAATTCATATGTTACCATTCATAGTGAAGTAGCCCACTTTTTGATGTCTGAGTGCCTTATTCTATTTATCAAAGTCCTTCTTTGTCTATAGGCCGGGTCAGTCTCCCATGGTCAGTTTTGATTTTCTCGAATAGCGTCGGTCTGCATCAGGGACTCTCGAGTGAGCCTTGCAACTTTCCCAAGTAGGACTACTCCTTTCCTTGAGCTCCCTATTTAGTTCCTCCTAGGCATTGATCTCGCAACGACCCTCCAATATGTGCTCATCTCTCGTCCATCACCACAGCTTCAGATCCTAATGCAAAGATGCCCAGCTAAAGCAAAAGGGCTGATTCAATATCACTGAAGTCGTGAACATAGATAACCTTGTCTACTGCTCCTCGGGACAACACCAAGGCAAGTACACTCTCAGTATAAGCTTAGGATCTTTCTTTCCTAAAATCAAGCATTTCCTTTGAAGTCGGGTCTTGATTCTTCTTCTCTTTTTTAAAGCCTAGAGCTGGATTGATTATTCTTCCTCACTCAATTCACAGTTTAATCACACTAAGCCAAAACCTAACCACGGTAAAAGAGAGGAGAGTAGGGATCTGATTCTTTATAATTTAGAATAATAATGCGTACGAGACTACTAAAGCTAATTCAACTTCATTCCCGAAATAGCCACAAATGCCATTGGAGCAGGTTATAGAACTAGTACGAGTAACCGTTTCAGGTCTATTTTCATACGTAGGAATAGCTACTACTACATAGGTAGATTGTTACTTGCGGAGATTAGCTTGCTTCTTCTTAGAATAGTCCTTGCCCTATGTATGACAATAGCAGCACCTAATATCATACATGACGGCTAGAAGAATCACGAGAAGCAAAAGATCCAAAGGTAGAAGACCTGGAGCCAAAAAGCGACAAGCACAGAAGCTGGCCCAACAAAATAGGAGGAGCCTAGGATGAGACAAATAGGATTATTTAGGATCACATACATAACTGTAGCCCTTTGTGAACTAGAAGTGGACATAACGATTTGAATAGGGGATTTTTGTTTTGAATTCGAACACAGACCCTCGGTCTTGTATAGAACAAAACCGCTTTCCCAAACCATTCAAAAACGGAAGTGTAGTAGACATTACAACAACAAATCTTTATTTCCAAGCTGTTGAACCGACCTAACTTTCTATCCCCTTCCTATCTTTTTTGGCATTCAACCCCTATCGCTAAATCAATAATCTAAAGATTCATTATTTTCTGAGAAATTTGTGTTTTCCTTTTTTCAGTACCAATAATCTTTTTCATAATGGAGGTGTCTTTTATACCTTTTACATTTATGTTAACAATCTTTTGTTTCATGATTATTTTTTTTGCATAGTTTGCAATAAGAGCTCGATTTATCATTGCTCCCTTCCTTTCCTCTGCCCCTACCATGATTAGTAAGTGGTCCTCTTCTTTGAGAATTTTTACTATGACTAATTTTCTTATCTAAATCATTGTTAGATACATTTGTTTTTTTGGCATATTTGCTCTAGTTAATGCTCGAATCTTTTTATTCTAACTTTATAAACATTTAGAGAGCTTATTAGTTCCATTAGAGCGAGTTTTAATAAATCTTTTTATTCTTCTATGAGAGCCATCATATAATCATATTTTGTAGGAAAACTTCATAATATTTTTATATTGTTTTCTTTTTTTTGTCCGATTAACTTTTAATCTGATTGGAGATATTAAAGATACAAGATAAATAAAGATTGTATTAATTCATATTCTTGCATCATTAGTTTGTTAAATATTTCCATAAAGATTTAAGTTTGATGGATATTACCTTGTCTATGCGTCTGAACTCATTTTTTATTATTTCTTATGCCTCTTTTGCGTTGCTTGCTTAAATAATCCTAGGAAAAATCTCCTTCTTGACTCCTTATTAGATGAATAGCAGGGCTTAACGTCATATTGCTTATTTTTCCTGTACTCTTCCTTTTTTTTTTACTTTTGTCCATGTATTCAATTCTTATTGGCTTGTTAGGACTTCGTAACTGGTCTCTATAACATCCCACAAGTCCTATGAGATGAATAAAGTCTTCATTGGATGTTCCAATAATTATATTCTTTTTTACTCAAAAAGAGAATTAAGGTTTGAGTATAATTGAAGCTTAGTAAATCAGGTGAGCAAGGAAGGTCATTGAGAAAGACCAAAATGCTCTAATACCACTGTTAGGTTTTAGGAACGTGAGAGTAGAAGAGAAGTATTTACACAAAAAAAGATTTATTGATTTAGCTTTCTATTGCTTATAATATTTTTTTTTCACTTCATTAGATTATATTTCTCGCCTATTTATAGCCTTAGAAACTCAATGGTGACATCTGAAATATTCTAGATATTTTGCCTAATATATTTTTACGTCTTAATTTTTATCATTGTTGTCTTAGAGTTCATAATTGACTATATTAGATATTTCTATATAATTAATTGTACATAATTTCCTAGACTCTCGATATTAATTTTCTACACATTTTTCTAAACTTTCCAAATTAAATTTCTTGACAAGTTCTTACACCTTCTAGATTAATTTTTGGCACTTTATGGTTAAAGCAATCATCGCGAGCTTACTATATAAGATAGCAAAGTTAGTTTAGTGTGGTTATACATTGGCTCTATTATTTTCCAACTTAGTCATAAATTTTAAAGATGGAAGCCTAAAAATTGTGTTAGTATGTATGGATGATCTAATCATCACTAAAATGACAAATGAGATTAGTCAAATTGGATATAAGCGTTCAAATCAAGGAACTTAGTGAGATGACCCTTTTTTAGTTTCAAGATAGAGAATACACAGTGCTAGCCCTAGGCAAGTGTAGGAAAGGCACTTGCCTAAAAGTCTAGATTCATAAAAGGCCTATTCATTATAAGAGTTGGAAACTGAAAAGTTAATAAATCTATTCATTTAAAGAGTTGGAAATTGAAAAGTCAATAAATATATTTTAAGATGTTTATATATATTGAAAGGTTTTTTGGCAGTATACGTTGGGAAAACTAAGTATAAAAGATTTAAGGTTGCAGTTTCTTATTTGAACCATCATAAATTTCAAGCTTTACTGAGTAGAGCTAAAGAGGAATTTAGTTCCGACCATCCATTGCGTAGTCTGACGATTTTATTAGAGAATAAAAGATAAAGACAAGGTAGAAAGCTATTTCTAGCAATCAATCAACTATAATTTTTAGTTCCTCAAGTCACAAAGTAGGAACCTAATTTAATAAGCTAAAGTCAAGTTTCAATCTTGTTAAGGAGAAGAAGAATAGGTTATTTTTACATTTCTCTTATATATTTTTTTATTAGCATTTGTTTTGGATGTGCATATTTACACAAGTTGAAGGATGATAAATATACACATATGCATGTTTGAACTAAAAAAAAGGAAAATTTTAGATCAAATTGTTAGGGATATATATTAACATCTTTATTAACAATTATATATTTTACTAAAATTTGATCCTATTATATAATTGGAAGTTCAATCATTGACGTTTCATTTAAACCCCATCTTTCAATAAAAAGTTTCAATGGCCCCTTTTTAGTGTAAAGATTCTATTATATAATGTTCTCTGCAAAAAAAGAGTACAACTTAAACTTATAGAAACCAGATTTATGGGAATTTTATTATCTTTCAAGTAAGCAGTAATCAAATTTAGCATTTTGATCAAGCATAAATAACAAAATTGTATTTACATTGAATCTAATTGTATAATAGATATAATATTGATTTTGTATCAAATAAAGCTAATGTGTCCATCAAATTTCCTACATTACACTTAAATTAATAGAATGTTTAATTATGAAGTTACAATTTGTCATATTCTATTAAAGACACTAATATATATAGCTAATTTCTTGAAAACTGAAAATGATAATGAAAAAAGATCTACTATTTGATATATTTATGTAATAATTTATTAATTATGTATAAATAATTTGTCAATTGTTTGTTACAATATATGATAAATATTTTGTGTAAGAAAACAGAAGTATATAAATTTGAATTGTATTAATTAAATAGCATGTAGTTAGTATGTTTTATCATAAGTTAGAAGTAAATCTATCATAATTATAAAAGTCAACACAATATGATAAAAACATGAGAACTATCAATATATTGACTATTCAAAAGTTATGTAATTGAATTGTTTAATAAAATAAAACAAAATTATCATTAGTTAGATACCTTTTAGGTACATATATTAAATTAAAAATTATTAGAATTAGGTGAAAATAAAAATTACTTTAATGACCCATGCAATAGGCATAAGCATAAGCATAAGCATAAGCCTAAGCCTAGTACACATTAAAAGAGAACAAAGTCCTAACAATTTAAGAACGAGTGATTAGTATATGAATAATTAACAAACGTGGTCATCTGGAAACTAGGCCCAAATTTGGCAAAGACTGTTATAGTATTTATATGTTACCATCCGCTCGAACATAAATCATATTTTAGTTGTGTTTAAATATTTATAACTGATAATTCACTAATTTGTAAATTAACCCTTAAAATATTATATATTAGATATTGGATAATCTATGGACAAATTTTTTACATTTCATAACCTAAAAATGTTTAAATATATCTATGGTAATATGTTAATAATTATAATTTAAAAGTCATAAATTTTATTTATTTCAATTAAATTTTATGAAAATTATATGAAAACTAATCAATAATGTACTTAACAATTTAATATTTAATTAGCACTGCACTTATCAGTGTTAAATAAATCAAAATTAAACTAAAACAAATTAGAGGTATAACATTGGAATGGAAAATTATGGAAAGGTTTAAAATTTGTATAGTAGTTGGCATTTCAATGTATCTACTACCTATTCATGAAAAAGATACTCATATGACCCTACTTCTATATGTTATGACTTTATTATCTCTTTTATAAATTCAGTTAATTTAATCGATCAACATAATTTAATTATTAAATTAAATTGCATAATTTTTAAGTCAGTTATTAAATCAAATTGCATAATTTGTATTTTTACTTATCATTTAACTATTTTAATAATTTATATTTCATTTATTAAGTATGATATCTCTATTAAATTACTAGAATAACATATATAGCTAATAAATCATTTCATTATGAATCTATTATTTATTAAATTATTATGGATAGTACTCTATCATTTATCATATCATTTGAATAATATATATAAATATTTAGTTAATTAATCATTCAATAAATTATTATTTTAGCATAATATCACTTCTTCACCTAATATTATAATAAATTAAGCCAAAGGTTCATTTTAAACATTAATTTTTAAATTATCATTATTGTAATAATTTAATTATATTGATTAAAACTATTATATGTTGTTGTAAGACATGCTATAAATATACTCATGCAATCCAATATATACAAGGCTAACCATCTTAGTATTATCTAATTTGAATCTTCAAGTTTTATTCTTCAAATATCTATTTTATATTTATAATTAGTTTCCTAATTTAAAAAATTTTTCAACTCATTCTTGTTAATATCTTTTTAACATAAATCATATGATAATTCGAATTGAAAATTATCAAGATAATTGATCTCTCTTTTATTTCACAGATATCAAAGTAAATTGCTTTTTGTTTTTTTCATTTTTATATAAGATATTAAATTTTGCTCTTTATTTTTTTCCTCTATCATAGATATATAATTACATTGATGCTCTAATGTTTTAAGCATTGATTAGATGAAAATCCATTTTAGTATTTAGGAAAGATCAAAAAGACTTAGTTTGATGTATATAAAGATGACAATTGCTAGCAATATTAAGTTTGCTCTTTCAAAAAATGAAAGTGCTAAGGAATTACTTAAGAATGTGGAAGAGAGCTTCTTAATTATTGACAAGTGTCTTAGTGAGACTCTTATAGGTAAATTGATCACCATGAAATTTGATGGGTCATATACTATGCATGCGCACATCATTGAGATGACAAACATTGTAATAAGACTTAAGTATTTGGTAATGGAACTGGATGAAAGCATCCTTGTGCAGTTCATTTTGAAACCATTAGTGTCTGAGTATAGTCTCTTTTAAATAAACTATAATACTATGAAAGATAAATGGAATGTGCATGAGTTACACAGTATGTTGGTTCAAGAAAAGACTAAGTTCAAGAAGCAAGGAAGTCATTCCATTAATTATGTTAAGAATCAAAGAGCTAGTAAGAAAGGTGGAAAGAAGTAGGAGAAGAAAGTGAAGGGATCCCTGAAAGTTAGTGGGGAATCTTCTTAGATCCATAAAAAGGAGCATGATAAAAACAAATGCCATTTTTATAAGAAGGTTGGGTATTTCCAAAAGGAATGTTATAAATATAAAGCATGGTTTGAGAATAATCATAAGCCTAGTGCTTATGTATGTTACCAGACAAACCTTGCTGAAGTTCCTTTTAATACTTGGTGGATTGATTTTGGTTGTACTACTCATATTTCTAATATCTTGGAAGGATTCCTTATGACCCAAACTACAAGATCAAACGAATGATTTGTCTATATGGGCAATGAAATGAAAGTTCTAATGGAAGTTAGCTAGACTGAGGCGTAAGGCTGCATACTACTGGACCTCCTTAGACCTTGTGTTTTAGTGGGACTCTCATTGGGTATTGTTATTGTTGTTCTTATCTTTGTATGATGTAGGTGATTCAAAGACGAATCTTTTTGAGGAGGGAGGAAATGAAGATTAGCTTACGTAAGCACCTATTTCTAACCATTCTTATAATCCATTATAAGGAAATAAAGTTCAATGACTAAGGCAATGACTGAATGCATAAAGATAAATTTACAAGGATTAATCATAGAGATGCAAGAAAAGGAGGTTGTTCAAGATGAATCAAAAGTATTAACAAGATTAATCACTTTTCTTTATATTATTGAAGATAGCTTAATGCATTAATAACAAGGCTTGGAGAATGCCTAACAACCTGGTTCACTTGTTTTGAGTTAAATAAAGCCCAATTAAAATATTTAAGATATATTAAAGGAATTTAGTTTGTTTTGTTTTATTAATCAATATGTTTTATTATAATCAGGATATGCCTTAATTATAAAGTCTGAAGCATGTTAATATTGTCTTGTAGTTGTTTTTTGGATTCCTATTTGAGTTAGGTTTTGTTATAGGGTTAATTTGTATTATTATTAGGATTCCTTTGACATTAAGGATATGAATTGAAATAGAATTTCTAAAGTCCTAGTTAAAGTAGTATTAGCAGTTAGTATTTTAATCTTTATTTCCCTTGATAACAAATATTCTTTTGGTTCTTTTTTTTTAGGATTCAAGTTCCTAGGAAGTTTATGCCTATAAAAAGTAATCTTAACTCATGGATTATCAAGATAAAAATTAATTTAAGAGTTTTCTTCACTTTTTATGAGAACTTAATATAATCTTATTAAGGCAACATATAGCGATCATTATCCTAATATCTTTTGTTATAATTAGTGTGTTTGGTTCTTAATTAATTTAAAGATGATTTTAGGGTTTTAATTCCTTATTATTTGAGTTTTAGCCTTTAAGTGGTTTCCAGAATAAAGTTCACTTTGCTTGATATGAATGAGGTTTTGTAATAATCTTGGCAATCTACTGGTACTTGCACAATTGAGGTTACTTTTCCCTATAAGGTTTGGGAAAAATTCAACACTACAATTTTGATATGCTTTGGGTGTTAAAATTTTTCTCATGATTTATTTTTGGTAGCCATTATCTTATTGGTGTTTCTCCACCAGCTGATAGCATTGTGAAAGAAACTAAAATCGAGGTATCTTTTTAAGCTAATTCAAACGTCATTTTTTCTTGTTTAAGATGTTATAAATTTTAATGGTTTGTAAGTAAACTTCCAGTCTACTCTAACAGTGATTTTTACACCATCATATTTAAAGTTTGAGAAGGTTATCGAGTTGATATATTATTTAAAATTCTCACCATAGGAATTATAGTTAGAGAAGTAACCTTAAGGGTAATGTTGAAAGTAACTAATGTTAGTCAAATAGTAAAGGTGTTATTACCAATAATCAATAAATTTCGCTGTAGCTATTTACAAAGAGTGACATTGTAGGAATCATAATTGTAGGTGGCCTGAAAGAAGCAATTTGATTTTAAGCACATAATATGAATATTGATAAACTAATTAGATATAGATGTCATATAAATAGAAATTTTGATGAAGTTATAACAAACAAAATGTGACCATTGTTATGAAAGTTTAAATTGTTAATCGAAGTGTTTTACGTATGCTAAGTTTTAATATTTATAACCTCAATATTTTCGTAAGCGCACGGGTAGTTCACATAGTACCTAAGGTATCGTTCCCACGAGGAGGGTTAATCTAATCCTAAAATCTAAGGCTTAACTAAAATTCATAATAAATCAAAATAAACAATTAATGTAGAAATTATTCAATCAAACAATCAATTTCAAGAATTAAATTCATAAAATATAAACAAGATAGCAATTTTGCACAATCCAATCAAGACTAAACCTAGAAAATACCAATTGAGAGAAAGGGGGTTTTATCCAACCTTAATGAAAATCTAATCGATTATGAAATTATCGAATTATCGGGTCTAGACGGTCCTAGGGTAGATTACTCTATCTCGAGTTATAATCTTTAACCCTAATTAATAATCCCTAATTTAAATTATGGAATTGTAATCTCTCGATTTCCAATTTACCCAAAAACCTAAATTGGTTTTGAATTTGTCTAATAACCAACAGAAAATCTATGCTCGATCTTTTGTTACACGATTTTACCGGTTTGATTCAATTCTTATCTATCAAACTACCTAACTCTCGTTAGCCCAATTTGATGATATTCACTAGGTTCACCCTCTCAGTTTATTACGAAATTATTAAGAGCAAAACTTGAATCATAAATAACTCAATAAAAACACAATAAATCAAACTTCATTAATATCAAAGATCAAAATCGCGAAAGTGAGATTGTATAAAAATCAACATTCAACAACACTTATTCTCAATGACTATCCCAATTCTATACATCAATAAAATTGAAATAAAATCAAAAAATACTGTTGGAATGGATTAGTGGAGGCGGTGACAGTAGGAAACCACCTATTCCAGGAAGTACTTCGCGTCAAGCTTCTTCTCCGTGTCTTTCTTCCTTCGTCTCCTTCCTCAAATCTCTCGATATGCTCTTTAGGGTTTCGGAATTGACTTATGCAAAAAGGCTGCTCTTCTGTTCTTTTATATTCTATAGATACCTTGGAAGCCCTAGGGTTGATTCAGGGTCGAAACGATCTGAAAAGTCCCTCAAAACTTGATGTTTTCAGTTATTTTCGTGTCTATCTGATGCAGGTCACGATCGTTGCCAGTGCCTAACCCTCTCTGTCATGATCGTGGCCTAAAGTGCACGATCGTGGCCTGGTTCAGAGCTCTCTATCACAATCGTGGCTTGGGTCCCATTGGCTCACCTCTTTCTGTCACGATTGTGGCCTGTTGTGCCACGATCGTGGGCCATGGTTTTAGCCTGAAATTCTTCAAAGCTTCTCTGTTTTTTGCTGTTTACCTTGAAACACTAACATACACATCAAAGTACCTTAAAAACATAACATTTGAGCTCAAAGACTTATACTAACCCATAAAAGCACTTAAACACATAAAGTAACACAATTAAAACCTAAACACACATTAAACACTCAAATTAGCACTTAATACATAACAAATTAAACCCTAAAACATAATGCAAATCATAACTATCAACATCCCTAAACTTAAACATTTGCTTGTCCTCAAGCAAACAAAGCAACAAACACATGACACATATACAACACACAATGCAATAATGAGGCAATGACTTCAACTTCATGAAATAAATTTAATCTTTAAACACGGTCATACAAGTTATATCTAATCATTAACATGTAAAATCTATGTCTAGGGGCTTTGAACTAAATATACAAGTTAATTGAGATCTAAGTGTTAATTTATTTAACCTTTTCAATTGCACACACACATTAATAATTCTTTAGTCCTTTAGATTTTGTAACTATTCCTAAGTATCTTTTCATGAAAAGTCAAGCTTATTACAAGTCTAATAGGTTTATTAAGGAAACACACATTTTTTTAGTGAATATAGACTTAGTCTTTTTACGCGAAGGCAAACATTGGTAATGAATGTCGATATGGTTACTTAACTAAGTCATGTGTTTATTAAACAGCTTGGTTGAAACATCATTATAGCTTTTTGATGCGAAGGCACACATTTTTTATGCTTGTCGATCCGGTTACTCAACTATATCACGTTTTCAACTGGCTACTAACTCTATTCATAACCCAAAGGTTAGCGGAATAGTGATTTATTTAACACAATTTTTTCATTTATTACCTACTTTGTTATTTAAGCTACTCATTTCTATGAAAAATACTAGTTAAGCTACTTAAGTTGAAAGGCCTCAAATTATGAATGAATGTGACAACCTATAGGGTGCTAAATTTATACTAAATCCTAATTAAACTATATATTTATCCAAAGACTCCTAATTCAATAATTTTACGAGCTAATTATTATTTACAACCTAATAGACTATATTCAAAATTAAATAAATTTCACTCCATCTAAGCCAATGACACATTCAAACAATTCACACAATGATAACTATCATAAAGTATGAAAAATTACATTCAAAAGAAAAACATATGACCTTCCTGACACTTGAACAACACATTGTCCTCAATACGTGAAGGGAACAAATAGCACATAAAAGAAAAGTACAGACAGAATTTAAAGTAGATAGAAAAAATAAAAAATAAAATAGAGTAGAAATAATTATAAAAAATAGAACTGAAGGCTAATTTGAAAAAGAAAAATAAATGGGTTAGACATAAATCCTATAGATATTGAGATGGTGATAGTGTCAGAGGTGGCAATTGAATGCCCTAAGCTTCGAAATATCTGTGGATCTGACAGATATCCCGGCTTTGGTGGCATTGTGTCTGGGCCATCTCCTTCATCATTCTAGTGTTCTTCGCAAGTGTCTTGTTGGTTTCGGAGATCGCATCCAAAACTTCCTTACAGCCTTGCTCTTCTTCCTCTTCCTCGAATTCTTCACCGAACTCTTCTATTTGTTGTGGCGGGGCTGAACTTAAGCTCACCTGACTGGCCCTAATTCTGACATGTGTCTTCTTGCTGATTTCCCTAAGTTCCATGTTGTGGGAATGAAGGATCTCAGCCCGCCATAGGTGGTCATGGTTTAGGAATTTAGGGAGATGAACAGTTAATCCACTCCAGTCTAAGCCAAAATATTCCGCAATGGTAGATACTATATACCCCATTCCTAGATTGTTGTTCCTCTTATGCGGAGTCTCAACAATGGCATTTAGCACATGTGTGAATGTGTAGACTGGAATACTGTGGTCTATGCACCATAACATAAAAAGTTCCTTTGTGGAACATTTGTTGGTTTCGGTTTTGTCAAAAACCAACTGATGCATAAATTTATGCAGTAATAAGTGTTCTTGGGACCTTATAATGTTGTTATGAACATTCTTGACATGAAATTGCTCAATTCTAATAAGCTCATTCCAGTATTGAGAAGGACGAAAATCTTCGTGATGATTGATGATGGAGGATTCAGGGAATCCACACATATCGCATATGAGTTCTACATGTAATTCGTAAGCCCTTCCTCTCAACGTAAACCACAATTCCTTGGGGTTCCTAGGGTCATAACTCAGTGAAGTGAAAATTTCTAATGTGAGCTCCTGATAGACAGGGAATTGGAATTGTATGAATTGGGCCCACTAGATTTGTTCAGCTAAATTTTCTACTATCTCACGCAACTTTAGCCTATCAAGTGTTTCAAAATCAAAGTACTTGGGAAATACAATTTGTCTAGCATTTAGGCAGTGTTTGGTTCCTGTCCCCTTTAACAGGGACAGAAGATAAAACATAAAAATCATGTCTCCATCGTAT
>JANQAP020557353.1:0-14457 GCA_026874005.2 Erythroxylum coriaceum | reverse complement strand
GTTGTTAAATGCCGGACTTAGTTCCGAAGGAAAGTGTGATCATGCATATAAATGAAAAAGTGATACTCAACTCTAATGTTGAATGCCGGACTACGGTCCAATGATATGTGAATGTGAGTGACTGCGAATATGCAAGTGTAAGTGATGCATTCCATTTCATGAATGCATGAAATATAATGGCAGTTGTGACCAGAGTATCTACCGATCAGAACTTAAAGCTCAACGTGTGAAAAAGAGCCTCGAGCTCCAAAGTGATTCAGAGCCTCAGGCTCAACACTTAATGAGCCCTATATGGGATAGTTATTAATGAACCCTATATGGGACAATTATCAATGAGCCCTATATGTGACAGTTTAGGCACTCGATCATAACAAAGTAATAAATGGAAAGTGAGTCTCATATGTATTGTATATGCATAATTTGAATGATCAAATTGCATTGAATGTGAAAAGTGAAATGATGTGAATGTGGATTATGTGTTATGTGATTGGGTGAGTCATCGATGATGGTCACTTATTGAATTCACAAAACTCACCCAAAATTTGCAAATATTTTTTTCAGGATCAGAAGAATACCCTATTAGGCAAACGGGAGTATACTTACAACATTCAAGTGAAGGATAGAGGTCGGGATCAGTTTGCGTCTGCATTCTTATTTCGTTCATTTATATCAGATTTTGTTTTCAATAATGGTTGTATCATGAGTATGTAAATAATTCTATTCTGAATAAACATTCTAAATTGGAAATGTTAGTAAATGATTTTGAAGTGTAATGAATTATGACTATAAGTCTTCTATTTTAGTAATGGGCCCAAATGGCATTGTAATTCTAATGATTGTATAGCTGTGATTGAAAAAGTTTATGATTGAAACGGGTCCGAATAGATTATTGATTTTTTCACAAAAGTGTGCTTTGTTTCAAAAAAAACTTTGTAATGAGATTTGATTGAATGAGTGTTCTAGCACTCTACCCTCGCGGGGCATGGACTCGGATATCATCCATCGATGTCAGGTTCGGGTCTTGCGAGATTAGGGTGCGACACTTGTCTTTATGGAACAAGAAGAAGAAGGATTAGAATGAAGATGAGATAAGAAAGCACTAAAAAGAATGAAGAATAGCTTTGTCATGGCATGAGATGTGTCTCATGGTCATGACAAAAATTTCATAGTCGTGATAGGTGTTTCATGCCCATGACACACCGAACTAGTTACATGGGTGTGACAACCTATGTCACGCCCATGCAAGGTGTCTCACGATCGTAAGACTCACACTCATGGGTGTGATAAATGGCCAACTCACCTAACCTTAGTTTTTAGTATAAAAATATAATTTTGGTGAAGGTAGAGCATGTTTTCATTGGAAAAAAGAGTGAGTTCTCGATTTTGAGGTTTTGGGAGAATAAAGAGGGGCAAACCTCTCATCTTTTGGAGACCCATAGAAGGCTAGGCTTTTTGATGTGGGTTCGGAGGTGACATCGATGCTAAAGAACTAGGTTAAACATTTCTCTTTTTTTGTTGTTCTTACTCTAGGGATTGATTATATTATCCTATCCTAATGGATTTAGGTTTTCATATGTGAATGATCTTTATTCTCATTATCGTTATATTGTTTATGTATGAACCCATTGCTAGAATTTCAATATAATCTATAATTATTATATTGAGATTCATTTGTGGCAACTAGCAACTTTGAATCATTAGGGATAATATAACCTAGGTTAAATAATCCAAGCTTATGAGATTATTACTAAGATTGGTACGTTTTTCTCATTCATAAGGTGGTTGTCCAATTAAATCTAAATAGCTTCTCCTAGGTTATTTGATAGCTACGTTTAATTAATGAGCATTTCTTAATTAAACACGACCTAAGGGAAAATCGAGGTTAATAGAGCTTGTTGTTAATTTACGACAATAGTTCAAAGAGAGGTGTGAATACAACAATTCAATGAAGTATGTTTAACTGAGTGTAGGTCGAGATAGAACCCAAGAACTAAGTCCCTAACGAATTCATTACTTTCATCATTTTTCAATATTTTCTTTAATTTTTTTCAATAGTTTAGTTTAGTTTTATTTTGTTATTAAACCAATCTAATCCCCCCAAAAAAACTAAACACTGATTATTTTAATTTCAAAAGCTTTACACGCACTCTCTATGAGATCGACCTAGACTCACCATCGCTATAGTTGTAGGTCTAGTTTATTTTTTGTAGTATTACAATGCGTTACGTCAAGTATGATGATAAAAGTAATCTTTATACACATCATAATCCATTCAGTGAATATTGTAGGGAATTTAAGAGCTTCCAAGCAAGCTTGTATAAAGTGCCAATTCACTGTGTTAAATGCCTTGAAAATTTCAATTTTCTAGCAGTATCTATTAATGTTTTTTCCAAAATTGTATTCTTTCAAGATCTCTTACATTAGGAAAATATTATCCTCTATAGATCTCCCTTGTATGAATATACCTTGTACTGGATTTACTATTGTCTGTAAAGATATTTTCAATTTATTAGCAAGGAGCTTAGCAATTACCTTATAAACCATATTATAACATGAAATTGGCCTATATTATGCCAATGAAGTAGGATTCAACTTCTTAGGAACAAGGTGAATGTAAGTATGATTGATCTGCTTCAACATTTTACAAGAGGATAGGCATTCTAGAATAGCTTTAGTAAATAAATGGCCAATTATCTCCCATGTTTGTTGAAAGAGCCAAGTTGTAAACACATAAAGCCTTAGTGCTTTAGAAGGGTGTAAGCCAAATAAGACCTTTTTGATTTCTATGCTAGTGATTGGGGCTGTTAAGAAATCTTTAGTGTTTTGAGGTGAAGGACTATCAAAGAACCTTTTGGTGTTATGTACATCATTAGAACTTTCATCTGTGCCTATAAATTATCAGTAAAAGTCCCTTGTGAGCATTAATAAAGAAGCTTGATCAGAGAAAGTGTTACCAAAGTTGTCTTCGAGCTCCACAATTATGTTCCTGCTTCTTCTTGCAAGTAAGGAAGCATAGAAGAATTTAATGTTTGAGTCACCATCTCTTAATCAAAAACTTAAACCCTCAGTTATCCAAAATTTAAGAAGCACATTATGGAAATTACAAAGGAAATGCATCTATATTGTCTTTGTCAAATTCAGAGCCTTACTTCCGTTTTTGAATGAACATAGGTTGGCCACCAATATGCCAAGGTCCTTATGTAATGATCACATTTAAACTATTATCATTTGTGAACTTAAAGAGAAAGGTATCATCATCCATTAGCATTACTTTCTCTAAACCCTTTTTACCCACTTGGTTACAACCCATGAATGTACAATTAGAAAATCAAACCATTTATTTTAAAAGAAACCCACCTAAGCAAATGACCATACAGAAGCCCCAGCTTTGAGAAGCTTAATGGGAGGA
This sequence comes from Erythroxylum coriaceum, assembly GCA_026874005.2. Lineage (NCBI taxonomy): Eukaryota > Viridiplantae > Streptophyta > Magnoliopsida > Malpighiales > Erythroxylaceae > Erythroxylum > Erythroxylum coriaceum. The sequence continues at coordinate 11,048 of JANQAP020557353.1, read as the reverse complement.
ATAAGCACTCCCTTTTTTAAAACATTTTGAAAGTGTTTTAGTTCTCCCTTATTATATTGGATATATAATTTATTTTTCCAAGCTCCTTTAGTATACTTAGAGACCTAACCTTGACATTCTCTTCATGAAATGTTGTAGCAAAATTTTCCCTAGGCTTCTTTATATTTAAAGATTTGGTAAGTTCTGGAAAATATTCTAAGTTCAATTTTAAGTAAGAGGAAACCGCTCATTCTACATGCTTTAGGCCTTAAAAAAAGCCTTTTAGTTGAAAGGGAATCATGCTCATACTTGATTTGAATTGAGAGATTAGATCAAGATATTTTTGTTAAGTTGCATGATAAGAGTTGGTACCTTAATAGAATTACAAATATTAGGTTAATAAACAATTAAAAAGAGATCTTAATTGTGAGTTAATTATCTTTAGGATTGCTTTAAATCCAATTGAGTAGTTAGGAGTAGTTTTGAGAAATCAAGAGATTGAAACTCAAATTTTATCTATTTCAATTGGGATTACTTAATTAGATCTCGAGAGAGGATAATCAAAACCTTTAGATATCTAGGATCAAGCATATTTGAATTCACAAGGTGAAGGAAAGATAAAATAAGGGTAAAATAATCCCTAAGTTTCCACCATTAAGTAACTTCAATTTTGTTATTATCTTTTACTTATTCAATCATTATAATTTATTAGTTTACTTTAATTTTCAATAAATTCAATTTTTGTTACCTTAGAAAAAGTGTAATTCAAATTGTTAGTTAGTTATATTCAATCCCCATTAAGTTGATATTAGTTGTATTACAATATAGGACTTGTATACTTGCAGTATAACATAAAATAACAAACAGAGTGACTATCTTAGTGACCAGAGTTGATTAGAAATGCTTTGGTTTCTCAGTTAGAGTGTTTGTAGCCACTACATTTTGTCAAAACTTGCCTGCTTCCTTTGAAGCTATTGTTGACAATTTACTATTAGTTCTCTAGTTATTTGCCTCCATGAATTCCAGAACAGTTAGAAATGGGTTATTCAATTTCACAGGTATTCTCCCAATGAGTCCCTTATGAGATGAAGAAGACTTTGAACTACCTCAATTGACGGCTTCCATATAACCTGCCCAGAATAGAAGTTAATTGATAGCAGCACTAATTACTTGTCAAAAATATTAAGAAAACTAGAGATGAATCTCCTAGAGAGAAAAAATTTTTAGATCCTAATTTCTTAAACTCCAATTCTTCAATTTTGATAGAAAATTACCTCCAAAGCCTTTAATACAATAGTTCTTTAACAATTCCTATGTAGGCAACACATTGTCTCCAATGCGTTTACCTTGTATAAAAGCAGTTTGAGATTGGATACTGAATAAAGGAAGCACATATTTGATCCTATTAGGCAATAAATTGGTGATGATTTTATAAAATGTATTCTAATAAAAAATCATTATCAATTCCCTTAAAGAGTTTAGATTATGAGTTTTAGGAACTAGAAATAAATGAGTGCGACTCCATACCTTCAGCATCTTGGGTTATTAAAGAACTCATGAATAGCTTTTTATATATGGATTTCAATGGAGCTCTAAGTTTTTTGATAAAAAAGCCATTAAACCCATTAGGTCACAGGGATATATTAGGACTCAAAGAGAATACCACTGTCTTTATATCGTCATCAGCAAAACTCCTAGTAAGAAATTATGATTGCTCAGGGGAGATTACCTTAGGAATGGATAGTCTATAAAGTAGGTAAGAAGGATTCTTAACCCCTAAGGTTTCTAATACTTTAGCATAGTAATCCGTGGCATGAGCATTGAGATCATTCTAGTTAGTGATAATTCTACCCTCATCATTGAGTAAATTGGATATTCTATTACGATTCCTCCTAGAAAATAATGATTTATGAAAGAAATTGGAAGTGGAGTCTACATCCTTCAACTATAACACCCTTGATTTTTCATAAGAATGGAGGAATTGCTTCTAAAGCACTTTATAAGGCTTTATTTTCCTTAATCTTATGACCTTTTAATCTTGAACAAGATTTCTAGGGGTTCCTCTTTACCTATAAAAAAGAAGATGTTTATAGAGGGTTCCTTTTCACCCATTAAGGGAAGAAGAAAGTGAATTCTTAAGTGGAGCTTGGGGAGTAGATGTAGGCCAATGGTTGTTTTATCAAATTAATACAAACCAAATTTGTCTCTCTTTCTTTACTCTTAGTTATTATTCTTATGTTCTTTTTCAATTGTTCTATATGAATTTGCTATAATTATCATTAAGTAATCAATTTATTAGTTAATTTTAAATAGGGAACAAAGTGAAAAATATAATTCACCCCCTCTTATATGCCATTTAAAACTAATAATTAATATTAGAGCTATTATCCTTCATTATATATGATTTTAGAGAAACTTGAATAAAGATCATTATGGCATAATTTGATTCATATTTTATCCAATATTTTATCCAATATGGTCAATATATTGGTAGAACCTCTTTATTTGGAGTTGGTAGTTACATTTATTGGAAAACTAAGATAAACACTTTCTATTAGCAACATGGGTTAATCTTTAGGAATGGTAGAGAATGGTTCGTACATCCCAATGAGAATTATAATTGTAGATAAAATGGAGAGTAATGTACCAAAGGATAGAAGTGATAATGATAAAAGACTCATTTGTTAAATAACTAATGCATGTTTCACTTATTTTCTTAGTAGAGATGAATTCAATAGGGCTTTTATGTACAAAACTACCCATAAGATATGGCACACATTTGGAAACATATATGAGGGCACTACTTAAGTAAAAAAAAGCTAAGTCAGCTTATTAGTGCATCAATATGAGCTATTTCATATATAGAAAAATAACTCAATCTATAATATATATACTTGCTTTATTTATATCATTAATTATCCTAAAGGTCTAGGTAAGACATTACACTAATATTGACTTGGTGATCAAATTGCTTAAGTATTTACCAAAGATTTAGGAGGTGAAGATTAATACCATAAAATAAACTAAATATTTGAGCACCTTATCATTGAAGAAGCTAATTGGATCAATCCTCACCTATGATACGTCTATGAATGAATTGCTTAAAGAGGGAGTGGCTCCAATGCAAAGAGGTGTAGTGTTTAAAGTATCCAAGGATGACTAAGTTAATGATGAGGAGACCTCCACAAGTGAGAGTTAGGAGGATGATATAAGATGATCATAAATAAATTCAAGAAGTTTTTTAGAAAATAAATAATTTTATTAACAAAAGCCAAGCTTTTATAACACTATAAAGAGAGTATAATGCTACAGTGATTCCTTCATTTGCATTTACATATAAAGTAAATATAACATCACATAATTTTCTAATTAATCCTTATACTCATGCTTACTCCCTCATATGCTTTATGGGCTATCAGAATTTCTCTAATCAAACTTATAGTTTTATCTACTATAACATATTATATTGTAGAAGTTTCGTTATATTATCTTATATTTCTTTCTCTCTACATAACATAAATATAGTAAGTAGATATTAAAGATTAAAATGGATTAACATTTGAAGAAAGGCCATATGTGATTACATGACATTACTAGTTTAACGAGTGGGATATATGAAAATATGGTGACAAGTATGTGATTTAAGACCAATAATAATGAGGAACCCTATGTGATTTAAGACCAATAATGATGAGGTACCCTCTTCCTCAAATTCTTATGATGTTACTAATTTTGTGATGTTGGTCTTTTTAACCGAAATTTTATTTACTAAAGATAAGCTTGTACAAAATTAGAATGGCTTAATCATTACATCATCTATTTTAATTGAATGTTTAGAGGTGATGAGTGTAAAATATATCTATACTTAAATAAGTATTTTTTATTTTTTTATATAACTTACCATGATTAAATTGATCTATGCTATCTTTTGGGTAATTGTTAAAGATATTGGCTTGTGTTGAGATATAATTATTAGAAAAAAAATGGAGAACAATTCTTAGTTGAACAAAATTTGACTTATGTTTATATTTTAGCCCATATCAATCATAGATCAATTACAACAGAAGATATAACCTAGAGCTTGAGTTAAAGAGAGACTATAGGGTATGGAAAAAATTTAAAGATTGACACAGTTTGAGATGAGGTATCCTTATACCCTATCTATTGTTGAGTAAGTTTTACTTCTAATAAAAACCCAATATCCACAAGTATACGTATCATAAACTTTTAGTATTAAAGGTGTCAATCCCACGAGGAAATAGTTAGAACTAAGTGAACCTAACTTTTTCTAAGGTATCGGGATATGAATTGAATGAAAATAAAAATAGTATAATTTTAAAACAAATAAATGAAACTGAGTAAATAATCAAATAACAAATGAGCTATTACAAATTTGTGAGGAACATCAAGGATGAAGCTTAGGATTCATTTTATCATTAATTTTCTCCTTAACCGTTATTGATTCAATTATGTGTTGATTCTAGATCTTTTAAGGGATTGACTACTCTTTCTTAACAGCTAATCAATTAACCCTAATTTATTATCCCTAATTGATTACGAAATTCTAGATTTTGCAACCTCTCAATTCAAAAAGTCTACCTAATGTTTTCAACTAGTTCTTAAGTAATCTATCGAATAATCAGGTCCTTACATGAGATCTCTCTTTGTATAATTACAAATTTGATATTTGGGAGAATTATTAGGTCACTAACTCTTGTTACCTAGCCTAATTGGATAACTTTAAACTCACTCTCTCAATTTACTATTGAAGTATTAACATACCCAAACATCACAACACCAAAAAATTGAATTGAAATCAACAACAATCAAGTCACAAAACAACTCAAGAACAAATCCAAATATGATAATTAGAACATCCAAAACATGAATAACATATTCAAATTCAAGTTACACAACAATTTTAATGCAATAAACAAATGAATGAAAGAAAGAATTTGATTTGAATTCAAACTTGAAATCTGGAATTTCTAGATTGTTCTTTTTGATCCTCCCTTTTGCTCTCTCACTTTAGAAGATGGTGGTTGCTCCTTTTGAGTGTTTTATATTCTAAAATAGTTTTTGAGGCTTTTAGGGTTCTTTCTAGGATTTACCCACTTAATTTGGTTCTAAAAATAGCTCCAAAAAGTTAAAATTACAAAAAGAGTTGCGTGCTGGAAAAGTTGAAATTCACTAGAATTATTGTTTGTGCTATTTGTTACGATCGTGGCAAGACATGTCACAATCATGACCTACTTCAAAATCTTCTCTTTTATTCAATTTCCTTTGTCCATATGGTCAAAAACACATCACACACCTCTTGAAACATAAAATTAAGGTCCAAATCATGCTAAAAACTACACAAAACATTTAGAATATAAACAAACACTAATAATAACATAATTCTAAGCCTATATACATGATAATCATCTAAGAAATACTCAAAATCACACTTAAACATCTATCAAAACACAGTATAATTTACACTTATCAACATCCCCACAATTAAAATTTCGCTTGTCCTCAAGCTAAAATAAAAAACACAAAATCAAACAAACCAAACAATAACACATACATTTATACAAAATGCATTAATGATATAATGATATCTAACTTGAAGAAACCAATTTAACATCAAACAACAATCATGCAAGTTTTTCTAACATATTAACCTATGCAATTTATGGCCAAGCACTTTGGATTGAATATACATACTAATCAAGACATTAACATCATATTCATTCACCTAAACCACTTATATACATACATTGATAATTAGTAATCAACCAAAATTGCAACTATCACTAAGTATCCCTTTATGAAAAATTTTTCTATTTTCAAAGATTAGTAGGATTTGTTTATCAAAACCCTACTTTTTTAAAAAATTTTCTTTAATGTTAACCTAGTCTTCTAACGTAAAGGCAAACACCTTGTTATGAATGTCCCCCGGTTACTCAACTAGGCCATGATTTATTAATTAGCTTGGTTGGAATGTCATTCTCGCCTTTTCACATGAAGACAAACATTTTATCATGAACTCTCTCGGTTATTCAGCTATATCATATTCTTAACTTATTACTAGCTCTATTCATCACGCAATATCTATTTTAAAAAGTCCATCGGAATAGTTATTTATTTAATAGAAATACATTTTTTTTATTTCGCATAGCCTACCTTATTTCTTTTAGTCATTCTCATGAAAGACTACTAATGATACTAACATATTTAATTGACTTATAATTATAAATGTGTGTAACAAATTTCCTAAGATGAACAAACTGAAGTCATATCCTAATTAACATGCATATTTAACAAAAGACACTTAAAACATAAAATGCACATGTCAATATGCCTTTACAAATTCAATGACTATGGTCAAAGCTAAAATACTTCCATGAAGTTATTACCATTGACACATTCACATAATTCACACATATACAACACATGTTTACACCATGTTAACCTAATAAAAAACTAACAATATGGTATGCAAAATTCACACTTATGACATGCCAAAGCAAAATCATTCCCACACTTAGACAATACACGGTCCTCAATTTGAGGAAAACAAAACAACAAATAAAAATAAAAATGATAAGAAAAAACAAAAGGAAAGGTTAAGAGCACAAAACTAGGAGATTAAGGTGGTGGCAGTGTTGGTGAAAGAATTTGGAGATACTTTTGGCTATGAAATTCTAGCAATTCTTGGCCTACAAAACAAAAATAAAAATAATAAAATCTCAATAAAATAAAATAAAAAAAATAAAACTTATTCTAATTCTTAGGTTGCCTCCCAAGTAGCACATAGTTAATGCCATTAGCTTGAAGTGCTCTTCCCTCCACACTTAACTCGAGTCAATTATGAGTGGCTTTCTTCCACTCGTGTCACTTAGTTTTAGTTTAGTAGCCTGTAAATAAGCTACATATTGCAAGATAATTAAAAGGATAAAATTAATCAAATTAAGAAAACTAAGTACATAGGCTATATGTTGCAAGATAATCAAAAGGACAACATTAATCAAATTAAGAAAACTAAGAAAGTTCAATAATGCCTTTTTAAGCAACAAACTGTCAATAAAATAGGGAATAATAAAACTCTTTAAATCGTCTATCGAATTTAACAGCTTGAATTCTAAAAAGGTAAATTGCTCTCTTTCTTCCTCAATCACCTTTGTTTCCTCTTCTTTTTGTAGTTCGTGAATATAGATGTTTGTATCTACTTCAACCTTTATCTCCACTGTCATTTGTTCATCATTCTCTTCTTTATCAGCTTCTTGAATAAAGACTTCCTCATATTCTTCAAACCAAATCTCCACTGTCATATGTTCTTCTTTCTCTCGCTCCTTTAAAGATTCAGCTTCATCAATTCTCATAAATGAGCTACCTTCCTTCAGATTCTTTAATACCTTATTCGTTCTAAATTTTACTTGTTCATCTCCAATCCAAAGGATGAGGTTATCTTTATGGGCATCTACCAAAGCTTCTATGGTGGTCAAAAATGGTAAACCAAGGATCTTTCAACTATGAGGGCATGTGGTTGGTAATTAAGGAGTTGCAAGTTTCCGTCATGGCTACCGTCTTGTTATCTTTCCAAGTCCATTTTGTTGATAATTTGTCCTTAAGAAATTCTGTATACTTGGGCCTATGTTTTAATACTTCCACAAAAGATAAGTGAATTTGCAATTTCTTCAAATTTTCCAAGAACTTTGCAAATTGTATATCCAATTAGTTCTTCTGAAGTCTTTGTGGGAATGGTATTTTTGGTGGGTAAGACAGAGGAGGAATGTAGGGAGGGTACTCATTCTTGTCTTTATCCTTTTTCTTCTTCTCTTAGTCTTCTACAAAAATGGGTCTTAAATTGTCTTGGTACTGGTTCTTCTAGCTCTTTCCCACTCCGAAGTGTGATAGGCTTAAATTGCTCTTTTTTATATACTTCAATATTGCTCAGAAAGTTTTCTTAACATTTTCAAAAATTTTGGAACCTCATGATTTAAAAGTCTACTTAACGTTTTAAATTAGTTCTTAAGTGATCTATCAAATAATCGAGTCCTTACATGAGATCTCTCTTCGTATAATTATCAATTTGATATTTGGAAGACTTATTAGGTCACTAATCTCATTACCCAACCTAATCAAATTACTTTCGACTGGCTCTAATGCTTTATTATCGAAGTATTAGCATACCTAAACATCACAATACCAAAAAATTGAATTCAGACTAACAAAAATCAAGTCACAAAACAACAATCAAGAACAAATCCAAATCTTATAATTAGAGCATCCTAAACGTGAATAAAATATTCAAATTCAAGTTACACATCAAGTTTAATGAAATAAATAAAGAAAAGAATGAAAGAACTTGATTTGAAACTCAAACTTGAAATCTGGAATTTCTGGATTTCTCTTCTTGCTCTCTCACTTTGGATGATGGTGACTGCTCTTTTTGAGTGTTTTATGTTCTTAAATAGTTTTTGAGGCTTCTAAGGTTCTTTCTAGGCTTTACCCACTTAATTTGGTTTCAAAAATAGCCCTAAAACGTTAAAATTGCAAAAGAGTAGTGTGCTGGAAAAGTTAAAATTCTCTGGAATTACTATTTACGCTTTCTGTCACGATCGTGACCTATTTCCATACTTCCAATTCTTCTCTTTTCTTCAATTTCCTGTTTCCATACAGTCAAACACACATCTCACACCTCTTGAAACATAAAATTAAGATTCAAATCTTGCTCAAATCCACACAACACTTAGAATATAAACAAATACTAATAATAAAATAATTATAAGCCTATTATCTAAGAAATACTCAAAAGCATAATTAAACATCTATCAAGACATAGTATATTTTACTCCTATCATCTATACCATATAAGAAACGAAAAGATCCATAGCCTAGGATATGGCATGTTAGAGCTTGTGTTCCTCTCTAGGAAAGTTTTTAAGAAAACTTCAGTACTAATGAAATTGGTCATAACTTTCTCATTAAAACTCTGATATAGAAGATTCAAGTAGCTATGGAAAACTAAACGAGAAATCTAAAAATTTTTTATTTTAAGCTTGTTAAATTTCTAAGAGATACTTGGGCTAAGTTACTACCATGTCCCAGAACTTATTCTTGTCTTATAAATAGATATAGGAAACCCAAATTTGGGGTGATTGATTAGTTTTCGTTTATTTTTAAGTTAAGGTTAGCAGAATTTAAGGAGAGAGAGGCCCTAAAACACATATTGCAGCCATAAAAAATAAGGAGAGGGATTTGTAATCATTCTATGGAAGCAGATCATATTAAAGAACAAAGATCTTTATATAGAAAAAATCTTGATGCTTTTCTTTATTTATTGTTATTATTTCAAAGAAGATTTTTGGATGATTTTTATTTATATCTAGTTCTAATTGTATGGATAAAGTTAGATTATTTAAAAGAGGTTTTTTTATGTTTATGACATATCTGTGATTTTTCTTAATATTGATTTAATTAAAGATAACAATTATTTTTAGTATAGTTTATATGCGGATGATTCGAGAGAACCTACATAAGAGTGGATCATATCATATATATTGAGAATTGAATAGCATTTTAAAAATAAGCTTACATAACTCTTCTTCTATAAGGTTAAAACCTTTTATGAAATTTTATAGATCTTAAGGCATCTTTAAAGGTTTTATTTAGAATGAAAGTATCAATTAATCCTTTAAAGATATGTGGCTATTCATTGATAGATAGAAGACCATTCTCCTAGGAGCTTTTGCTAATCCAATTCATATAATCTCTAATAATTGAATAAATGGTACAAGATAACGCTAAGGGGAGTCTTGTTTTAGATGTTATACCATATTTTCTTACTTTTAGTTTTCTCTTGTTTATATGTTTATTATATTTTTATCTATCTAGTTCAAATTATGTTTAGTTTAACTATATGATCCCATTTATTGTTGATTAAATAATATTATAATGGTGGTTTAGGCGCACTCAAGATTAGGCATCCAAAAGAACAAAAGCCACTTAATACTCTCCCCTCATTACTTTTCCACTTGTTAGTAGACTCTAAAAAATATTTAGAATGTAAATAAAGCAACTCCCATTAATTTATCTAGGCTTGTCTCTAGCTACAAGAAGATTGCATTTCAATGAGCGTCTACCATTTGTTAAGAAAATACAAAGGAGACTATGTAGCTGGACAAATAAGGCTCTCATATATTAATTAGAGCCATCTTAAACTCTATACATATCTACTAAAAGTCACACATTTTCCTTTCTAAACACTTAATAAAAAAGTTAAAAAGGACTTTGAGGAGATTTTTGTAGGGAATAATAATGGAGGAGGACCAAAATCTAATGTTAACTGGAAGGAAGTATGCAAATTAATTGATGTAGGGGGCTTAGGAATATCTCTAATCAACTTAAGCTATAAAGTGCTACTAGGGAAGAGACTATAGAGAATTATTATGGATAAGGAATCCATTTGGATCAAATGGATGCATAGAAATTTCTTGAAGGAAAAAAGCTTATATAGAATGGCTAATAAACCAAGTTACTCACACTTGTTAAACCAATAGCTTAAGATGAGGGAATCCTTTAAGAAAAATATTAGCTACGAGGTGGGGAATAAAGGAATAGCCTTACTATTGTTTAATAACTATGGAAGAAGGGATTCCTTAATACAAAATCAAGCAATAATTTAGATTTTGACAAACATCCCTAAGGAAGCCAAGGTAAGCAGGTGGATAAAGGAGTACTAATAAGATAACTATAGTACTAATAGGATAATTATCTCAAAAGTATGTAATAATGGCTCCCTTATTATACCCAAAACTTAACTAAAAGGTACTTTATCGATGGAGCAATTGTGTTAGTGGAAAGTTTAATAACAAATGTTTAGGATTGGATCAGTCTTATAGGACTTAAGCTTGAATTGACCAAGCTAATTTGTTAGACCCCGTTACTGGAGTCTAACTCCTACTTGCTTGCATGCTCTGATACCATACTCTGTCAAACCCTGAGTTCGGAGTCTAACTCTTGCTTGCTTACTTGCTCTGATACCATACTCTGTCACTTTCATGCATGCAGAATATCTT
>JANQAP020557284.1:0-14458 GCA_026874005.2 Erythroxylum coriaceum | reverse complement strand
CAAAATAATTTATCTAACAATACCAAAATTCATTCAAATCATGTTTACTAAAATAAACAAAAATTCAAGGCCCAACAGTTAGGCTCTGGAAGTGGGGCCTAACAGATGTGGTATCAGAGCATGCATGAAAGGGTTAGACTCCGGAAGCGGGGTCTAACAATAATAACCCATTGGCAGGATCGCTGAGCATCTTTGGTGAGCAACCAACTCGTAGGCATAGTCACTGGGCACCTAGTGTGATCAAAAGAACCTATTGAAATAATCGTTAGGCACATTTGGTGAGAAAATAGCTCGATGGCACAGTCACTAGGTGCCTTTGATAAGAAAATAGTCCATTAGCATATCTTTGCTAAGAAAAACAACTCGTTGGCTTTATTACTGAGCACCTTTGATGAACAAAACAACCTGTTGACACAATCATGTGACACGTTCGATGAGAAAATATCTCATTGGCACAGTCATTGGGCACCTTCGGTAAGTAAACAACCATTGGCACAACCATGGTGGGAAAAACAACCCATTGACATGGTTATTGGACATCTTTGATAACAAAAAAGACCTTTGGCATTGTCGTTGGGCACCTTTGATGGCAAAAGAACCCATTAGCACGATCGCTGGGCATCTTCGGTGAGAAAACAACTCATTGGCATAACTTTGGTGGACAGAACAACCCATTGACAGGGTTGGGCACCTTCGATGAGCTAAACAACCCTTTGGCATGGACGATGGGCATGTTAAGTGAGAAAATAGCTCATTGGCACAATCACTACGCACCTTCGGTGAGAAAACAAGTCATTGGCACACCTTTTGTGACTAAAAGAACTCGTTGACTTCATAGTTGGGCATCTTTGGTGAGCAAAACAACCTGATGACATAATCGATTGGCATATTTAGTTAGAAAACAACCTGTTGGCTTAGTCATTGGGCACCATCGATGAGAAAACAACTCATTAGCATAGTCACTAGGCACCTTCGGTAAGGAAAGAGCCTTTTGGCATTATCATTGGGCACCGTTAGTGAGAAAAAAATTCGTTGGCACATCTTTGGTGAGCAAAACAACTCGTTGGCTTGTCATTGGGTACCTTTGGTGCATAAAACAACCTGTTGCCACTGTCGTTGGGCACCTTCGGTAAAAAAACAACCTGTTTGCACGTTTACTAGGCACCTTTGGAGTGAAAAGAGCCCTTTGATGTAGTCAATGGGAACCTTTGGTGAGCAAAAAAGCCCATTGGCATGATCTTTAGGCACCTTCGGTGAGAAAACAGCTAATTGGCACATCTTTGATGGGGAAAACAACCCATTTGTGCAATTGTTGGGAACGTTTGGTGAGTAAAATAGCCCATTAGCATAATCATTGGGCACTTTTGGTGAGAAAATAGCACGTTGGCAAGGTCCCTGGGCACCTTTGGTGAGCAAAACAACCCATTGACACAGTCGCTAGACGTGTTTAGTGAGAAAATAGCCCGTTGGCCCAATTGCTAGGAACCTTTGGTGTGAAAACAGCCCATTGGCACACCTTTAGTGGGCAAAGCAACCTATTGGCATAGTCGATAGGTACATTCGGTGAAAAAACAACCCGTTGAGACAATCGATGGACTCTTTCGATAAGAAAACAACCCAATCGCACAATCACTAGGCAGCTTCAGTAGGAAAACAACCTATTGGCACATCTTTGGTAGGGCAAAGCAGCTCATTGGTATTATCGTTGGGCACCTTCGGTGAGAAAACAACCAGATGGCACACCTTTGGTGGGCAAAAAAACCCACTGTCCTAGTCTTTAGGCATCTTTGGTAAACAAAACAACCTATTAACATAGAAGCAAGACACTTTTGGTGAGAAAATAGCCCAATGGCAAGGTTGCTGGGCACCTTCGATGACAAAATAGCCCATTGGCACAACTTTGGTGGGATAAACAACATGTTGGCATGGTCTCTGGGTACCTTTGGTGAGAAAACAACCCATTGGCAAGGTCACTAGGCACCTTCGATGAGAAAAGAGCCTTTTTGCATTATCGTTGGGCACCACTGATGAGCTAAACAACCCTTTGACGTAGTCCCTAGGCATTTTCAGGGAGGAAATGGCTTGTTGGCATGGTAATTTGATAGATTCAGTGAGCAAACAACACCCTGGCACACCTTTGGTGGGAAAAACAACCTGTTGGTATTGTCGCTTGGCACCTTCTGTGAGAAAAGAACCCTTTGGCATTGTCGTTGGACACCTTCGGTGGGCAAAAGAGCCTATTGGAAGTGTCGTTGGGTAGCTTTGATGAGAAAACAACCCGTTGGAATAGTTGTTGGGCACTTTTGGTGAGAAAATAGCACATTGGGAAGGTCTCTGGGCACCTTCGGTGAGCAAAAAAACTCGTTGACATATTCTCTGGGTGCGTTCAGTTAAAAACTAGCCTATTGGTGTGATTGCTAGGAGCCTTCGGTGTGAAAACAACTCGTTGGCACACCTTTGGTGGGCAAAACAAACCATTAACATAGCTGATGGGCACCATTGGTGACAAAACAACACGTTGAGATAGTAGCTGGGCTCATTTGGTAAGAAAACAACTCGATGGTACCATCACTAGGTGCCTTCAGTTAGAAAACAACCTGTTGACAGATCTTTGGTAGGGCAAAGTGGCCTTCTGGCATGGTTGTTAGGCACCTTGGGTAAGAAAACAACTTGTTGGCACAGTCGCTGGACTCCTTCAGTGAGAAAATAATCCAATGGGAGGGCACTTTCAGTTAGAAAGGAACCCTTTGTCATTATCGTTAAGCAAAAGAACCCTTTGGCATGATTATTGCCCACCTTTAGTGAGCAAAACAACCTATTTGCATAGTTACTTGACACTTTCAGTGAGAAAACAACCCATTGGCATGGTGTTTGGCAACCTGCAATGTGAAAATAGCCCTTTGGCACACCTTTGGTAAGTAAAAAAAATCATTAGCTTTGTTTATAGGCATCTTTAGTGAGCAAAACAACCTCTTGACATAATCACTTAGCAAGTTTGGTGAGAAAATAGCCCAAAGGTACAGTCATTTCGCACCTTCAGTAAGAAAACAATCGTTGGCACATCTTTGCCTGGGAAAACAACTTGTTGACACGGTTGCTAGACCCCTTCGATGACCAAAAGAATCTATTGATAAGGTAGCTAGGCACCTTCGGTAAGAAAACAACCCTTGGCAAGATCACTAGACACCTTTGGTGAGAAAAGAGCCTTTTGACAATGTCGTTCGTCACCTTCTATGGGTGAAAGAGCCTATTGCCATGGACACTAAACACCTTTGATGGGAAAACAGTTCATTGGCACACCTTTGGTGTGCAAAACGACCCTTTAGCATGGTCACTATGCACCTTCGAAGAGCAAAACAATCCGTTGGCACTCTCACCTGGCACCTTTGGTGAAAAAACAACCTGTTTACAGCTTTGTTAGGCATCTTCAATGCTAAAAGAGCCCCTTGACGCTGTTGGGCACCTTTGGTGAGCAAAAGAGCCCTTTAGCACAGTCGCTAGGCACCTTCTGTAAGAAAACAACCTGTTTGCGCATCTTTAGTGAGCAAAACAACCCATCGGCATGGTTGTTAGGGATTTTGAGTGAGCAAAACAACTTGTTGGCCTAGTCACTAAGTGCGTTCAGTAAGAAAATAGCATGTTGGCACCACTGTTGGAAACCTTCGGTGTGAAAATAGCCCGTTGGCACACCTTAGGTAGGCAAAGCAACCTATTAGCATAGTCGATGGGCACCTTCAGTGAGAAAATAACTCGTTGACACAATTGCTAGGCTCGTTTGATATGAAAACAACCCAATGACATTGTGGCTGGGCACCTTTCGTAAGAAAACATCCTGTTGGCACATCTTTGGTGGGGCAAAATAGCTCGTTGGTATGGTCGCTGGGCACCTTCGACAAGAAAACAACCCGTTGACACACCTTTGGTGGGCAAAAAAATGCATTGTCATGTTCTTTGGGCACCTTCATTAAGCAAAACGATTCGTTGAGAAAACAGCCCAACGGCAAGGTCGTTTGGCACTTTCAGTGAGAAAACAACCCATTGACACTTCTTTAGTAGGATAAAAAACTTGCTGGCATGCTTTGTAGGCACCATCAGTGAGAAAACAACTCGCTAGCAAGGTCGCTACATACCTTCAATGAGAAAAGAGCCTTTTAGCATTGTCGTTGGGCACCATTGGTGAGCTAAACAACCCTTTGACAGAGTCGCCAAGCATTTTTAGTAAGAAAATAGCTCGTTGGAATGGTCATTGGGCACCTTCAGTAAGACAATAAGCCATTGGCACACCTTTGGTGAGCAAAACAACTCATTGGCTTTGTGGTTGGGTACCTTCAGTGATTAAAACAAACTTTACTGGGCATCTTTGGTATGAAAAGAGCCTTTTTAATGTTGTCAATAGGCACCTTCGGTGACCAAAAGAGCCCATTGGCACTGTTGCTAGGCAGCTTTGCTGAGAAAACAACTAGTTGACATAGTTGCTGGGCACATGTAGTGAATAAACAACCTGTTGGCAAAGTTGCTAGACATCTTCGATGAGAAAAGAGCCTTTAGGCGTTAGCATAGGACACCATCGGTGAGCAAAAGAGCCCATTGGCATAGTTGTTGGGCACATTTGGTGAGAAAATAGTTCATTCACTCACCTTTGGTAGGCAAAACAGCCCGTTAACATGGCAAATGGGTACCTTCGGTGAGAAAAACAACCTATTCACATAATTGATAGGCACTTTTGATGAGAAAACAACCCATTGACACTATCACTGGGCACCTTCAATATGAAAACAACATGTTGGCATGGTCTTTGTTCAACTTAGATCAGCAAAACATCCCATTAATGTAGTCATTAGGCTCATTCGATACATGGTTGTTAGGCACCTACAATGAGAGAAAAGTCTTTTGGCATTACCGTTGGGCATGGTCGCTGGGATGTTCACTAAGGAAATAATACATTAGTATACCTTTAATAGTTAAAAGAGCCCATTGGCATGGTCGTTAGGCACCTTTAGTTAGCAAAACAACCCGTTGGCATAGTTGTTGTGCACCTTCAGCAAGAAAACAACCCATTTGCATGGTTATTAGACACCTTTAGTGAGAAAAGAGACCTTTGGCATTGTCATTGGACACTATCGGTGAGCAAATAAGCCCATTGATGGTTGCTAGGCACCTTACATGAGAAAATAGCCAATTGACCCAACTTTGATATGCATAACAACCCATTGGCATAGTCGCCGTGCACCCACAGAGGTGATTCAATGAAGGGTTGTCTAGAAATCCTCAGAAGTTAATGATGATGGCGTCAGCTTGATGGGTTTATAGATGTTCGCAAGTTTCGACAAGGAATGATATGGAAGAACAAATTTCGAAATGCAACAAAATAATAGGATACGCAAGGTTCAATCCCTGCTAGACCTCATGAATACGAGATTCAAGTAACCTAGATGATCGGAACTAAAATCAAAGAGGTTGAATCAAACAAACATGCCACAATTTGGGAAAATTGATAAGTGAATTATTGATTTGTGTTGAAACAAGAAAAAGAGGATTAAACCTCACTATAGCTGACAACTCAATCAAAAGGTAATAGTTTATCCTACAATAACCCTAATGAACCTATTTATACCTAAGTTTAATAATAAGTACTCGGGCTTTAACATGGGTTAGCCCAAAATAAAAAAAGATTTATTAACTTAAAATAATTAAAAGGTTTAATGTATGGGCTTAATAGTCTAGGTCTTCAAGTCTTCACGTCCTAACATTTGGTGAGAAAACAAGCCATTGGCACACCTTTGGTGAGCAAAACACCTCGTTGGCTTTATGGTTGGCCACCTTCGGTGAGCAAAACAAACTGATGACATAATCTCTCAGCACATTCAGTTAGAAAAAAGTCTAGTGGCACATCTTTGATAGGAAAAACAACCCTTTGGCTTGGTCACTGGGCACCTTTGGTGAGAAGAAAATCCGTTGGCAAGGTCACTAGACATCTTCGATAAGAAAAGAGCCTTTTGGCATTGTCCTTGGCCACCTTCGGTAGGCAAAAGAACCTATTAGCACGGTCGCTAGCTAGCTTTGGTGAGAAAATAACTCGTTTGCACCCCTTGGTGAGCAAAATAGCCCGTTGGCATAGTTGTAGGGTACCTTTGGTGAGCAAAACAACCCGTTGGCACTGTCACTAGTCACCTTCGGTGAGAAAACAATCTATTTGCACATTTATTGGGCATCTTTGGTGTGAAAAGAGTCTTTTTGACATTGTCATTAAGCACCTTCGGTGAACAAAAGAGCCCATTGGCACTGTCGTTAGGCATCTTTGCTTAGAAAACAACTAGTTGGCAAAGTCGTTGTGCGCATTTAGTGAGTAAACAACCTGTTGGCATGGTTGCTAGACATCTTCGGTGAGAAAAAAGCCTTTTAACATTATCGTTGGACACCTTCAAGGGGCAAAATAGCCCATTGGCATAGTTGTTAGGCACATTTGGTGAGAAAATAGTTCATTCGCACACCTTTGGTTGGCAAAATGGCCCATTAGCATGGTTGATGGATACATTCAGTTAGGAAAACAACCTGTTGACACAGTCGGTAGGCACGATTGTTGGGCGCTAGGATCATTTGGTGCATGGTTTTTAGTCACCTTCAATGAGAAAAGAGCTTTTTGGCATTATCATTGGGCACGATCGCTGGGATGTTTGCTAAGGAAATAGTCTGTTGGTATACCTTTGGTGGTCAAAATAGCCCATTGGCATGGTCAATGGTCACTGGTCACCTTCGGTCAGCAAAACATCCTATTGGCATAGTTGTTGGGCACCTTCAGTAAGAAAACAACCCATTTGCATGGTTATTAGGCACCTTCAGTGAGAAAAGAGACCTTTGGAATTGTTGTTGGGCACCATCGGTGAGCAAATGAGCCTATTAGCATGGTCACTAGGCACCTTAGGTGAGAAAAATGCCAGTTGACCCAACTTTGTTATGCAAAACAACCCATTGACATAGTCACTGGGCACCTTCTAACGAGCGCACGGAGGTGATTGAATGAAGGGCTATATAGAAATCCTCAGAAGTTAATGATGATGGCATCGGCTTGATGGGTTTGTGGATGTTTGGAAGTTTCGAAAAGGAACGGCAAGGAGGTTGAATCAAACAAACATGCCACAATTTGGGAAATTTTGATAGGTGAATTATTGATTTGTGTTGAAACAAGAAAAAGAGGAATAAACCTCACTATGGCTAACGACTCAATCAAAAGATAATAGTTCATCCTATAGTAACCCTAATGAATGTATTTATACTTAGGTTTAATAATAAGTACTCGGGCTTTAACATGGGTTAGTCCAAAACAAAAAAAAAGGTCTAAACTTAAAATAATTAAAAGGTCTAATGTATGAGCTTAATAGTCCAAGTCTTCAAGTCTTCACATCCCAACGATATTCGATCCAAGGATTCGAGTTAGATGGATCAATTTGGGCTGGGATCCATAAAGCTCTCTCCTTTAGGCTTGGACTATTCCAACCTCTCCAAAAGATAACCTATATGCATATGCAGGGCCTCCTTAAGGCTCTTGTCCCTTACCCCGATCAGGGGCCCAGCTAGCATAGCTAGCTCTCCTCCCTTGTCTCTATCATTCATGCTAACTCTATTACGATCCGTGCTCATGCTCACATCAACCTTACCCTCTACAAGAAGATTCATCCTCGAATCTGAATCAATATCAAGTGGAGATATGTCAGCAACATTGAACTTAGCAGACACGTCATACTTACCTAGCAAGTCAATCTTATAAGCTTTCTCTATGACTTGGAAAAGACCATCACCCACAAGGCCAGCTTTGATTTCCTATGAGTAGGAAAATGCTCGTTCCTAAGGTCCATCCAAACCTAATCTCCAGGTTTGAAAGTTACGAACTTCCATCCTTTATTGGCTTGACAGGCATAGACCTTGTTTCTTTCCTTAATATGTTGTCATACCTTCTTATGAATCTCCTTCACTATTTCAGCCTTCCTTCAACCCATTAGCACTATCGTTAGGCACCTTCAGTGAGAAAACAACCTGTTGGCGCATCTTTAGTGAGCAAAACAACCCATCATCGTGATTGTTAGGCACTTTCAATGAGCAAAACAACCAATTGGCCTAGTCACTAAGTGCGTTCAATAAGAAAATAATCTGTTGGCACGATTGCTGGAAACCTTCAGTGTGAAAACAGTCCATTGGCACACCTTTAGTGGGCAAAGCAACCTATTAGCATAGTAAAGGGGCACCTTCAGTTAGAAAACAACCTGTTGACACGGTGACTGGGCACCTTCGGTAAGAAACAACTTGTTGGCACATCTTTGGTGGGGCAAAGTAGCTTGTTGGCATAGTCGCTGGGCACCTTCAGCAAGAAAACAATGCATTGGCACACATTTGGTGGGCAAAAAAATGCTTGGCCATATTTTTTGGGCACCTTCATTAAGCAAAACAACTCGTTGATATAGAGGCTGGCCATTTTTGGTGAGAAAACAGCCTAACGGGAAGGTTGTTTGGCACTTTCAGTGACAAAACAGCCCATTAGCAATCCTTTAATAAGATAAACAACTTTTTGGCATGCTTTCTAGGCACATCAGTGAGAAAACAACCTGTTGGCAAGGTTGCTACATACCTTTGATGGGAAAAAAGTCTTTTAGCATTGTCATTGGGCACTATTGGTGATCTAAACAACCCTTTGACACAGTCGCTACGCTTCTTTCATAAGGAAATAACTCTATGGAATTGTCATTGGGCACATTCAGTGAGAAAACAAGCAATTGGCACACCTTTGTTGAGCAAAACAACTCGTTGACTTTGTGGTTACGTACCTTTGGTGAGCAAAACAAAATGATGATATAATCACTCGGCACATTCAGTTAGAAAAAAGTCTAGTGGCACATCTTTGGTGGGAAAAACAGCCCGTTGGCTTGGTCACTAGGCACCTTCAGTGAGAAAACAACCTATTGGCAAGGTCACTAGACACGTTTGATAAGAAAAGAGCCTTTTGGCATTGTCCTTGGGCACCTTTGGTAGGCAAAAGAACCCATTGTCATGGTCGCTAGCTAGCTTCGGTGAGAAAATGATTCGTTTGCACCCCTTTGGTGAGCAAAATAGCCCGTTGGCATGGCCACAGGGTACCTTCGCTGAGCAAAACAACCCGTTGCACTGTCACTGGTCACCTTTTATGAGAAAACAATCTGTTTGAGCATTTATTGAGCATCTTTGGTGTGAAAAGAGCCTTTTTAACGTTGTCAATAGGCACCTTCGGTGACCAAAAGATCCCGTTGACACTGTTGCTAGGCACCTTTACTGAAAAAACAACCGGTTGACACAATCATTGGGTACGTTTAGTAAACAACTTGTTGGCAAGGTTACTAGACACCTTCAGTGAGAAAAGATCCTTTTAGCGTTATCGTTGGACATCTTCAGTGGGCAAAAGAGCCCATTGGCATAGTTGTTAGGCATATTTGGTGAGAAAATAGTTCATTCGCACACCTTTGGTTAGCAAAATAGCTCGTTGGCATGATCGTTGGGTAGCTTTGGTGAGCAAAACAACCTGTTGACACAGTCGATAGGCACTTTTGATGAGAAAACAGCACATTGACACTATCACTGGGCACCTTCAATGAGAAAACAACATGTTGGCATGGTCTTTGCGCTACCTGGATGAGCAAAACATCCCATTTATATAGTAGCTGTGCTCATTCGGTACATGGTTATTGGGCACCTTCAGTGAGAAAAGAGCCTTTTGGCATTATCGTTAGGCACAGTCACTGGGATGTTTGCTAAGAAAATGGTCCGTTGGTATACCTTTGGTGGTTAAAACAGTCCATTGGTATGGTCACTGGGCACCTTCGGTCAATAAAACAACCCATTGGCATAGTTGTTGGGCACCTTTAGCAAGAAAACAACCCATTTGCACGGTTATTAGGCACCTTTAGTGAGCAAAGAAACCTTTGACATTGTCATTGGTCACCATCGGTGAGCTAATGGGCCCATTGGCATGGTCGCTAGGCATCTTGAGTGAGAAATTAACTAACTGGCATAAATTTGATATGCAAACAATCCATTGTCATAGTCGCTGGGCACCTTTTGACGTGCACACGGAGGCGATTCAATGAAGGGTTGTCCAAAAATACTCAGAAGTTAATGATGATGGCGTCGGCTTGATGGGTTTGTGGATGTTTGGAAGTTTCGATTAGGGAGGACAAGGAAGAACAAAATTTGAAATGCAACAAAATAATAGGATACACAAAGTTCAATCCCTACTAGACCTCACAAATACGTGATTCGAGCAACCTAGATGATCGAAACTAAAACCAAGGAGGTTGAATCAAATAAACATGCCATAATTTGGGAAAAATTGATAAGGGAATTATTAATTTGTGTTCAAACAAGAAAAAGAGGAATAAACCTCACTATGGCTGACGACTCAATCGAAAGATAATAGTTCATCCTATAATAACCCTAATGAACCTATTTATACCTAGGTTTAATAATAAGTACTCGGGGGTTTAACATGGGTTAACCAAAAATAATAAAAAGATGTATTAACTTGAAATAATTAAAAGGTCTAATGTATAGGCTTAACAGTCCAAGTTTTCAAGTCTTCACGTCCCAATGGTATGCAGTCCAAGGACTTGAGTTAAATGGATCAATTTGGGTTGGGATCCATAAAGCTCTCCTCCCATGGGCTTGGACTATTCCATCCTCTCCAAAAGATAGCCCATATGCACATAGAGAGCCTCCTTAGGTCTCTTGGCCCTTACTCTAATCATGGGCCCAACTGGCATAGCTAGCTCTCCTTCCTTACCTCTGTCATTCATGCTAACCCTATGGTGATCTATGCTCCTACTCACATCAGCCTTTCCCTCTTCAAAAAGATTCATCCTTGAATTTGAATCCTATTAAAAGGAGATAAGTCAGCAATATTAAAGGTAGTAGACACGTCATACTTACCTGGCAAGTCTATCTTGTAAGCTTTCTCCGCGACTTGGAAAGGACCATCACCTCCCAGGGCCAGTTTGGATTTCCTATGAGTAGGAAAACACTCCATCCTAAGGTGCACCTAAACCCAATCTCTAGGTTCGAAAGTCACCAACTTCAGTCCTTTATTGGCTTGAGAGGCATAGACCTTGTTTCTTTCCTTAACGTGTTGTCGTGCCTTCTTATGGATCTCCTTCATTATTTCAGCCTTCCTCTTACCATCTATAGTGGACAACTCATGTAGAGGTAAAGAAACCAAATCCAAAACAGTCAAAGGATTAAGCCTATAAACAATCTCAAAAGGCAAGAGCTTTGTGGTAGAATGCACACATCTCTTATTTGCAAAATCAATGAATAGCAAACAATCACCCCAAGTTTTCAAATTTCTCCCTACAACAGTATGCAACAAAGTTCCTAAGGTTATATTCACAACCTCAGTTTGTCCATCAGTTTGTGGGTGGTAAGTAGTAGAATATAACAGTTTAATTCCTAACTTCCCCCACTATACATGCCCAAAATGACTTTAAAACTTAGTGTTCACTCATAGTTACACGCTCTAAGTTTCAATATTTTTAACCTTGGTAATTACCACAAGTGCATGAGACATTCGCGTAGTACTTAAGGTGTCGATCCCACAAGGAAGGGAACTAATCCTAAAATCTAACATCAGCTAAGTTCGCAAAACCTAATTAACAACTACTATAAAAATTTAAATCAAATAAGAAACAAGTACAAGAAATTGAAATGCCCAAAAAATGAACAAAGCAAATTCACACGAGTAATCCATAATCTAACCTAGAAGTGACCAATTGAGAGAAAGGGGGAATTTATTCAAAATTAAATAAAATTATCCAATTATGAAATTATCCAACTTAATGGGCCTAAATGAACCTAGGGTGAATTACTCTCTCTCAAGTTATAATTTTGAGCCCTAATTAATAATCCCTAATTCAAATTATGGAAATTACGATCTTTCGATCCGCAATTTCTCCAAAACCTAAATTAGCTCTAATGCTATCTATTAACCTATTGGGAATTGCTAATGGGCACTTTGGATGAGTAAAACAACCCCTTGGCAGAATCACTTGGCACTTTCAGTTAAAAAATAGCCTGATGGCACAGTCGCTAGGCGCCTTCGGTAGGAAAAATTCCATTGGCGCATCTTTAGTGGGGAAAACAACCTACTGGTAAGATTGCTAGACACCTTCGGTGAGAAAAGAGCCCTTTGGCATTGTCATTTGGCACCTTTGGTGGGTAAACAACTCATTGGCATTATCATTGGGCACCTACGATGGTTAAAAAACTTGTTCACACAATCGCTGGGCACATTCAGTGAGAAAACATCCCGATGGCACAGTCTTTAGGCACCTTCGATAAGAAAAGAACCCATTGACACATCTTTGATGGGCAAAACAACCTGTTAGCATAGTCGCTGGGCACCTTCAATGAGAAAAAAGCCCTTTGGCATTATCAGTACACCTTTGTTGAGGAAAAGAGACGATTCGCACAATCGTTGGCCACCCTCAGTGAGGAAGTAGCTTATGGGCACATCTTTGGTAGGCAAAACAACCAGTTGGCGTGGTCATTGGGCATCTTCAGTGAGCAAACAACCTTGTTAACATAGTCACTAGCCACATTCAGTGACAAAATAGCTCATTCGCATCGATGGCATTATCGATGGGGGTAAGAATAAAGCCATTGTCACATCTTTAGAGAGAAAAACAACCCATTGGTAGGTCGCTGCACATCTTTGGTGAGAAAACAATTATTAGGCAGTTTCTGTAAGAAAAATAACTCATTGGCTTGGTTATTGGGCACTTTCAGTGAGAAATTAACCCGTTGGCAAGCTCTCTAAACACCTTCGATAAGAAAAGAGTCGTCTGGCATTATTGTTCGGCACCTCAGTGGTCAAAAGCACCTATTGGCAGTTTCGGTGTGAAAATAATCCGTTGGTAGACCTTTGCGGGCAAAATAGTCCATTGGCATGGTCGTTCAGTTCCTTCGGTGAGCAAAACAACACGTTGGCATTATTTTTAGGCACCTTAAGTGAGAAAACAACTCGTTTACTTATTTACTAGGCTTCTTTGGTGAGAAAAGATCCCTTTAACATTATCAATAAGCACCTTCGGTGAGTAAAAAAGCCCATTGGCATGGCCACTAGGCACCTTTGGTGAGAAAACAACCCATCGGTACATCTTTGGTGGTAAAACAATCTATTGGCATGGTCGCTGGGCACCTTCGGTGAGCAAAACAGCTCGTTGGTATATTCGTTGGGTACTTTTGGTGAGAAAACAACACATTGGCAACATCCTTGGCCACCTTTGGCATGAAAATAAGTCGTTGACACGATCGTTGAGCACCTTCAGAGAGAAAGGAGTCTCTTGGGATTATCGTTAGGCACCTTCGTTAGGTAAAAAGGCACTTTGGCACGATTTTTCTCCACCTTTGGTGAGAAAGCTGTTGGAGTTATGTAAATCTAGTGCTCTAAAAGGCAAGTGTATTTACTTATAACTTAATTTTCTTCCAGTTACTTTTGTAATGAAAATATTTATTATTAATAAAAAAGAGTTTGGTTTTTATGAGCATTATATATCTAATCATAAGGTATCGAGATTCTTTTGTAAGTAATATACATATACATAGAGATATATGGGAAACATGTATATTATAAGAATCCAAAATAATGGATTAACAGTTGAATAATCAAGTTGGTCGCTTGATTATGGTTTAGACTATAATGTTGCGATTTATTTCCATGTAAGTAAAATAGTTTACTTCAAGGGAATGATGAGTTTCATATCATGATAGTAGTTGAATATCAATAATGGCACTATTAACTGAATTTGGAATCAAGTACGTTTCTAAAGAATAAAGTGGATTGTTGCTTTAATCTTAAAACATACAACCTAAGCATACGTTTATTATGGACCACAATCTTAATGAGTGGTGAACCATATGTGTTTCATTATAATTCTTGATATGATCATAATGGATTTTTACAAAGTATTAATTTAGTGTCTGCATGTTGGAATTATTAATTGAAACATGTATCAGGGAACATTCACTCAAATAAAGAGTTTATAATGATATCATCACTTCTAGATGTTTTATGAAGATTAGCGATTGAACTGGCGCAGTAGTTTAATGGACTAGCTAACCATCATGTCTTAACACCAAGATGAGATCTTGTGTGTTAATCAGCATATAGAGTAAAACGGGAGATCTAGAAGGAAAAACTAATATAAGGGCAAAACGATAATTTTAACCTTTGTTATACGGATGGCTATAATAAGGTTCATAATAGGGCTGCAATTGAACATCTTATTTGAAATATATGTTCTCATAATATTTAATAATTCAAGAGTTCAACTAATTGTCTTTAGTGGAATGACATTTAGTTAATAAGTTAGAATTAATTCTAATGAGATTAAATTAATTCTGGGCTTATTGGGGCTTGAATTATCTAAGTCCAATAAGATTCCCC
>JANQAP020556415.1:0-14473 GCA_026874005.2 Erythroxylum coriaceum | reverse complement strand
GTTTGTTTTGTTTTAAGTTTGACCTGGTGGGGAATTCCTCCCTCGTGGGACACGCGTCCAGATGTCACGTAGGACGTTGGGCCCGTGACCCGCCAGGGAGGGGTTCCAGCATTTCTTGTTCCCAAACTCTTATTAAACCTTATTTCTGTCAGAAAATTATATGAACTTGGTGCTAACTTATCTTTTTCGAGTCATGGTTGTATTGTGCAGGATCTACAGACGGGCAAGATCCTTGGAAAAGGGCATAAGGTCGGACGACTGTTTGAGCTTACTTCACTAAATCTACCTTCAAAACTTGTAGTTGGTGTTGTCACTTCTCATATCTAGCACTCTTGATTAGGTTATCGCTCTTCCTCTAGATTAGGGTCTTTAATCTCTAGTGGCACTCTAGGTCATGATAATACTGAACAATTTGATTGTTTTCCTTGTCAACTTTCTAAACATCATGTTTTACCATTTTCTAACAATGAATTTACCTCTTTAGCACCTTTTGATCTAATTCATTCTGATATTTAGGGCCTTGCACCTCATGAAACTATAGGTGGCATGAAATATTATGTGATCTTTATTGATGACTTTTCCCATTATACATAGATTTATCTGATGCATCATAGATCTAAACTATTCTCTATTTATTCTCGCTTTGCTAATATGATTAACACTCAGTTCTCTTGCAAGATTAAAGTTTTTCAGGCTGATAATGCAATGGAATACAAAGATGCAAACTTTCTTAACTTTCTTAATCAAGAAGGAACCATCATTCAAAGATCTTGTCCAAACTCATCTCAACAAAATGGTCAGGCTGAACGCAAATATAGACATATTCTTAAAACTACTTGAGCCCTTCTTTTATCATCTTCCTGTCCTGAAAACCTTTGGGGAGAAGTAGCCTTTACTTTTGTATATACTATTAATCGTATTCCCTCTACTACCATAGGTAATATCTCTCCTTATGAGTGCTTATTCAATCATGCCCCCGATTATCAGTCTCATAAAGGTTTTGGCTGTGCATGCTTTTTTATATTACAACCTCATGAACACACCAAACTTAAACCCCAGAGAATGTTTATGTTGTTTTCTAGGGTATGGGATAGAACATAAAGGATATAGATGTTAGGATCCACTATCTCAAAGGCTTCTAATCTCTCAAAATGTCACCTTTTGGGAATATAAAATGTTCTCCACAATATCAAAATTTCGAGTCAGTGAACCCACACATAAATATTTCTCTGACCCTACCATATCTTTATTTTTTGATATTTCTTTTGCAAGTCTATCTTACAGCTCTCACAGTTTAACCTAACCGACGACTGATCCTATTGTATCTTCTCCGACTGCAGATCCTCCATCACCAAATAACCCTTCACCAAAATCTATTAAGCCTCCACAACCCCTTCGTCGATCCTCTATAGTAAGTCATCCATATACTCGTCTTAAAGACTTCCATGTTTATTCTACTATTGTTTCTCTATATCAACCTCGTATATATCGCGAAGCCAGCTCTAATCCCTTATGGCAGTAAGCAATGGCAGAAGAATTACAGGCTCTCTCCAACACCAACACTTGGGAGTTTATTGACCTACTTATAGATAAGTTTGTTATTGGTTATAAATGGGTCTACAAAATCAAGTCTCAAGCTGATGGATTTGTTGAAAGATACAAGGCACGATTAGTTGCCAAGGGGTTTACTCAAGAATATGGAGTTGATTATAAAGAAACGTTTGCTCTAGTAGCTCGTCTAACTTCAGTTCGTAACCTTATTGCCGTAACAGCAAGTAAGCATTAGGAATTGTTCCAGATGGATGTCAAGAATGCCTTTCTTAATGGTGATCTTTAAGAAGAAGTATACATGAAATCTCCACCTAGGTATGAGCATCCACCTAACAAAGTTTGTCATCTCCGCAAAGCCTTATATAGCCTTAATCAAGCTCCTCGAGCATGGTTTGCTAAATTCAGCTCCATCATCAACTGTATTGGCTTCACTTCTAGTTCTTATGATCATGCCTTGTTTATTCGAAAAACAGATCAAGGGTGTACTCTTCTCCTTCTATATGTTGATGATATGATGATAATTGGTGATGACACTCAGGGGATCACTACTCTTAAATCATGTCTTCATCAACAATTTGAAATGAAAGATCTAGGTCCTTTGAGCTATTTTTTAGGCCTTGAAGTATTTTATGATGAATCAGGTTATTACTTATCTCAAGCCAAGTATGCTACTGATCTTATCTCTCGTGCTGGTCTCACTAATACTAAGATTGCTATCACTCCACTTGATTTTAATGATCATATCTCTGCCACTAATGGAACTCCTCTGAGTAATGGTACACTTTATCGACAGCTCGTTGGTAGTCTTATATACCTTACTGTCACTCGCCTAGATATCGCTCATACAGTTCACATTGTCAGTCAATTCATATCTGCACAGCGTACAACTCACTTCTCTGCTATTCTTCATATACTCCGATATATTTGAGGTGCTTTGTTTCATGGACTCCACTTTAGTCATTCATCTTCATTGGATTTACGTGCATACTTTAATGCTAACTGGGTTAGGGACCCAACTGATTGTTAATCTACTACTAGGTACTGTTTCTTTCTTAACACATCTCTCATTTCTTAGTGTAGCAAGAAGCAAAAGATCATCTCTTGCTCAAGCACTGAATTATAATATCTAGCCCTCACTGACACTACATCTAAACTTTTATGGTTAAGATGGTTACTTCAAGACATCGATGTCACGTTCTCTTCAGTAGTTCCTCTCTTCTGTTATAATCATAATGCCATGCAGATTGCTCACAATGATGTCTTTCATGAACGAACTAAACACATCGAGATCGATTGTCATCTTATGCGTAATCATGTGCTTCACGAAACCATACAACTTATCCTAATCTCATCTCAAAAATAAATTGCTGATCTATTTACCAAATCAAATCTGCATCGATGTTTTCAAGATCTTCTCTCCAAAATCAAGTTATTATTGTCACTACCATCTTGAGTTTGAGGGGGGATATTAACGTATATTATCACACAATCTCTCTTAGTCAACTAAATCCCTATAATTAGTCTTTATTTTTGCCTAAGATCATGTACATTAATGATGTATTTTATTATGTTGATTTGTTGCGTTACTTAGAGACATTTACAATGTATAAATAGGAGTATGTACATCTCTTTTGACACATACAAAAATACAAACTTCATCTTCAATTCCTTCTGTTTCCACAGTTAGGTTCCAAATAGTGGGTTGCAAGCTGGTTTTCCTTAAGTTCTAATGCCACAAAATAGTTTTCTAGGCTGAAAGGACAGTACATTAGTGCACCGATCATTTATTTGCATTTAAAATAAAAATTCATTCATATGTCAAACTTGTTAGGTTTACACACACTAAGCATAAGGATCAATTAAGGGATTAATTTACACTGAAATTAAGCTTAGGATTTTGGTTTGTAAGCTTGAATTTAAAATTAAAGAAATGATTTGTATCAGTTTTTAAATGCATCTTTCATTAGCTAAACTATTTCTTTTAAGTTTTCTTACTTGTTTGAAGGATGCCCCTATTTCATATCATTATTGGAATTTTGATACAGTTTTTAGTTGAAGATATTATATTAGATTGGATTTATCACTAAATAAACTTATTTAGTTAATGAAACTTGCTTTATGGGATCAACCCTTATTTATTCTATACTAATTTGGTTAATAACTTTAATAATTAAATAAGGTTTTAATTTGCATAAATTGGACGACACGTATCAAATTTTGGCATCATTATCAAGGAAAGATTTATTTTCTTGGTTTAATTATAGATGCATATTTGAATATATTTATACCCATTTTTTTGTATTTTGCTTGATATTTTAGACTTTTAGTGTATATTTGGTACTTAATTCTCTTCAATTGTATTTATAGGTTATAATTTCCTTCATGGACTCAAAGGAGAAGAATTCGGATGAAAATGTAGCATAAACGAAGATTTAAAGCAAATAAGGGATACACAACCATGTAAGTCTCCCAGCCTGTGCAGAATCTAGAATTGTGGAAATTTTGAGATATACACGATCTAGTACATGCCTATATATTAGACCGTATATCTCTCAAAAACTCTAAAAATTACCATAAAAAGACGTGAGCTGAGATAAACAGGAAGATTAGACATTCAGAGGCAATTCTAGACATGGAGAATGTTTAGAAAGGATGATATTGATCCAAAGACGTGGAGAACGCAAAGAAATCATCAAAAGATCCAATAAATTACATCTTCAAAACTTCAAACTTGCAACAACATTTTATAGAAGAAAAAGAGAGATTTAGAATTATGAGCCCTTTGTTTTTGATTTGTTTCTCTTTTTGTTTATGTTTGATTTCATTTTCTATTATGTGTAACTAAACATCTTTAGTGTCTAGGTGTGATGAACCTTAATTTATGCTACAATATGTTTTGATTCTTTTATTTAATGTAATTGTTTTGATCTATTGTGATTCAATTATGTGTTTAATATATTTTCTAATATATCTGAAATATTAGTACATAATTTGATTTCATAGCATAGAGATTCATAAATCTTGTTTATGAATAGATCTACCATAATTGAAAGGAGTTAATTACAAACCTAAACGTAGTTCGGCATAATCCTCTGGATTAGAGTCAAACCTAACAGTGAAATTCACAAATCAGTAAAGCAATCTTAGAATCTTTAACCTAAATAATTTTGGTTAATAAACCTAAGATTATTAATAGTCTCGAGTAAGTTATTAGCATATGATAGGAATTTTCACAGTCCAATAGTCACTAAAACAATTGCATAGTAAAAGGTTAATTATTTACTAGTTTTAAGGGGATTCATTACCTAGACACTAATTCTTGATATGGATTGTATTATAAATGATTTCTTTGTTCTCTACTCATTATTGTTTCCTAATTTATTTTATCTACTTAAGTATTATTTTTAATTAAAAATCACCACTCAATTTATAAACTACATAATAAGATAATGGTAATTACTAGTATTCATCGTCTTTATAGGATTCGACTCATACTTGCCTGTACTAATTACAGCTATGTAGTGCACTTGTAGTTAATTTAATATTGACTAACTAAATTGAGTTAATCAAGTTTTTGGTTTTGTTGCCAGGGATATTAATATTAGAAAAACCTCAATCTTATTACTCTTACCATTTTTATTTTATTTTATTTTATTTTGTTTCTATTTTGTTTTATTTTGATTGAGTTTTTGTGATTATTTTATTTTATTTTATTTTATTTTTAATTGTATCTTATTGTATTCTCGACTTATTCATTTAATTATCTTTTGAATTTCTCTATATTAACAATGTGCTTGTGGTTTATCTTAGGGATTAAGGTTTAACGTCATCACCACAACTCATAATGGAAGAATGGAGCAAATAGTACTCCTATGGAAGTTACGATGTTTCTTCGCAATACGTAACATCACCATATAAGAAAGAGAGGTTTCCTCACATATTTTTGGAGGCTCAATCGACATCCATGTCGGGTTGCAACATCTATGGAAGTAACCATTACAATCATGAATGTCGAGCACCAACATATATGTGGAAGCAACCGAGCATGTACAATCAACTTTAAGATGCACCATACGAGAACATTTACAATTCAAAATGGAGCAACTCTTAAACGTATGGATGGAATGATTATACTCCTGATGAATATTTACAGTACTAAGAACCTTAAGTTAAGGAGCCAACTCTGGAAGAAATGATAGGCGATATGATTCAATAATTACTCATAAGGCATCAGAAAATAGAGACTCGTATACAAAATATGGTGAATTAGATCAACTAATTAGTGAAGATAATATCTAATAAGATGCAGGGGAGTTTGCTTAGTCCTACTAAAACAGATCATAAAGAATTTGGAATGGCAGTCACCCTTAGGAGTGAAAAAGAGCTTCTGGAAGAAGAAGAAAGTATTATAGATAAATTAATGAAACTCCTTGCCAAAATGAAAGCTAACTAACATGAATTCAAAAGTGAAGAAAATACAAGGGTTGTGTTCATAAATGGAGTGACATTCCAATAAGAGCTTCTAGAAGAAGAAGACGAAGAAGAAGAAGAAGAAGAAGAAGCCTCCATTTAAGAAGAGGAATTAGAGAAGTGGTAGGAGGTAATTGAAGAAGATGAGCTAGAAACCTTTGCCTAGGAAGAAGAAAAAGAATAATGGACAAAGGTAGTTGAGGAAAAACTGGTGGGGGACCAAACAAGGAAACTACTGATGGATCACTGGTAGCCACTTTAAGTACAAAGGGTTCCTACTTCCTCTAAGAAAAATTGCTTGCATCAATAGAAGATTCAGAGAGTTTCATTATGCCTTATTTTATTAATAGTTTGTAATTAAGAAAAGCATTAATGGTATTGATAGGATTTATTAATTTGATAAATTATGCTCTTATTATTATCTTTCAACATGTGGCTTACTTACAGGCTATGAAACTTCTTTTTGGAGAAAATGGTGGAAGTAAGCCACTAATTATAAACCTAAAATGCAGTTAAAAGTGCATTGTATGTCAAGCTAACAACATTAAACAAGCGTTATATGGGAGACAATTTATGAATTAGGATAGTTTTTATTTTAAATTTTATGTTATTTTTATTTTCATATTTTGTATTTATTTAATTAGTTATTTTTATTTTTCTTTATCTTTATCTTTTTATCAACTTTTTCTTTATTTCTTGTAAGGATTTTAGAATATTATATATAATGGATCAGAATTAGAAAATCATTTGACTCAGGAAAGTACTGCTTAACCTTCTCACTTATTCTATATGCTTATGCTATGTACATTAAGGACTATGTGCAACTTTAATTGAGGGGAAGGAGTTAACGAGTTTAAGCTTATTATAATCTTGATTATTAAATTTTATGAACTGGTTTCTTGACTTAATTGAAGTATATCTATCAATACTTTACTTCATTATTGAATATTTGATTTGAATTAGTATGCAAAAAGATGATAATTAAAATAAAACTACTTATTTTTAATAATCATTGAAATAATTAAATTGAATGACATTGCATATTATTTACATACATAAACCATCATTTTCGTTAGCTTTGAGTCTAGGAGCGAAAATTTCAAAAAATTTTAAGCTCATTTTATTCATTCATGTGTGTTATCATGCATAGTTGAATGATTATAGAACTTACTTTTATTATACATATTGAGACCACAGTTGTTAAATTAGAAGCAATGAAATGATAAAGATACTTAAATTTAACAATTTGTTGTAGCCTATTTCTTTGATAATTACCTTACCTTACTTTATCCCTTAGGAATAACCAAGTTGAGCCTTAGTCTTTTTCATTAATTTTAACCAAAATTTTAACTTTAGTCCTATTCTTCGCTGAAATCTTTTTATTGTTTTGAAACTTAAAGGTTATTTACATTACTGAACGTTTAAAACTTGAAATTTTGATAGATTCAATATTTCTTTAATTATGGTACATGATGAATGTTCGAAATTGTTTTGATTTAATAAAGAGCATATAACAAGAAAAGAAGAAAAATATATAGTACCAATGGGTTTATGATGAAAGGACCTGAGTGTATTGTGAACAAGTTTCATGTAATATTCTCTTTATAAATTTCCTTCATATCACCTTTTTATTATCTAACTAAGCCCATTACAAATTGTATGAAAGACTTTTGATTTTTGGTTCTAGTTTATACATAGGTGTTGGAGATGTGATAATATTGCAAGCTTATGGTAAGAGTTTTACTATACATTGATTTGACAGTTTGATACTTTTCACCCTAAACTCTTAAGTGCATTGAGTGAAATCTTGGTGAGGGTGTAAAGGTTTATGCTTTTGAGTTCCATGTGATTACCGATATGATTACTATGAATATTGACTTAGGAAGTTAATTTAAGGATAACTTGTTTCTAATTTTATGTTAATTTGATTCAAGATGACATGATGATTTATAGTATGAATGGACAGATCAAGATTAATGAAGGGTGGGTGTTATATGATTTATAATTTTGATTATGGTTTGCTTGAGGAAAAGCAAAAGCTTAAGTGTGGGGATATTTGACATATGCATATTTAACATATTTATATACTCAAATTTGATGTATTTTTTTTTTATATTTTAGATTTTCATTGTATATTTGGAACTTAATTCTCTATATGTGCATTTTAGGTTATAATTGCCTTTATGGACTAAAAGAAAAAGAATTCAAATGAAAACGTGGCATAAAACAAAGATTTGAAACAAATAAGGGATACACGGTCGTGTCTATGGTCATGTAATTCTCGTAGCCCATGTAGAATCGTGTATTCTGGAGACTTTGGGATATACACAGTCCAGCACATACCCGTGTATTAGACCGTGTATCTCCCATAAATCCTAAAAATTACTATAAAAAGACATAAATGGAGTTAAACAGGAAGAGCAGATATTCAGAGGTAATTCCAGATATGGAGAACCTTTAGAAGGGACGATATTGATCTAGAGATGTGGAGAACGAGAAGAAATCATCAAATGATCCAATAGATTACAACATCGAACCTCAAACTTGCAAGAACATTCGATAGAAGAAAAAGGGACATTTAAAATTATGAATCCTTTGTTTTCTATTTGTTTTTCTTTTTGTTTATGTTTGATTTCATTTTCTATTATATGTAACTAAACATCTTTAGTATCTAAGTGTGATGAACCCTAGTTTGTGGTACAATATGTTTTTATTCTTTTATTTAATGCAATTGTTTTGATTGATCTATTATGATTCAATTATGTGTTTAATATATGTTCTAATAAATTTGCAATATTAGAACAGAATCTGATTTCATAAAATAGAGATTGAGAAATCCTATGTATGAATAGGCCTACCATAATTAAAAGGAGTATATTTAAAACCTAGAGATAGGTCAATATAAATCATAGATTAGAGTCAAACCTAATAGCGGAATTTACAAATCGGTAACACAATCTTAAAATCTTTATCTTGAATAATTTTGGTTAATAAACCTAACATTAGTTGTTAGTAGTCTCAAGTGAATTATTAGCAAACGATATGAATTTCCACGGTCCAATAGTCAATAAAACAATTGCGTAATAAAAGGTCAATCATTTAATGGTTTTAGGGGGATTCATTACTTGGGTACTAATTCTTAATATTGATTGTTTTCTAAGCGATTTCTTTGTTATCTGCTCATTATTATTTTCTACTTTATTTTAGCTTCTTAAGTATTATTTTTAACTAAAAACCAACACCTAATTTGTAGACTAGATAATAGGATAATGGTAATTACTAGTATTTATTGTTTTCGTGGGATTCGACCTGCACTTGCCTATACTAGCTATAGCTACATCGTACACTTATGGTTAATTTAATATTGACTAACTAAACCGAGTCAATAATTTATTTTTAAATGATAATTTGTCATTCTTTGTTATTTAGAAACAAGTTCAGAATAAGAAAGAAGAAGTTCAACTAATGATAAGTAAATTGTATGAATTTAAGAGACAGAAAAGTTACTAGAGTGAAACAATCAGGATAAAAAATTGCAGATAAAGAGCACCCTCAGCTTATGGAATTTGAAGGATCTTAGTTTCATTCTTTCAATCATATTTAGACAAAAAGATGGGGATGTTTATAGCTACTTTGAAGTAGCTTTCTAAACTGCACCTAGAAGACTAGCCTTTATGTATTGTCTTCCAGCCTTGGAATGACCTCTAAACCTTTTAGATTTCTCAAATTTATCACCTAAATTTTTTGGTCGTGCTAGTGAAGACCCTCATAAGCATTTAAAAGAATTTCTAGTTATGTATTCTACTATAAGGCTTGAGGGAATTCAGGAAGAATTAAGTAAATATACGTGCTTTTTAATTTTCATTACATAATTTTGCTAAGGACTAGTTATATTATTTGCCAACTGGATCCATTACTAAATGGACTAAATTACTTAAATCTTTTCTTGAAAAGTATTTCCCTGCTCTTAAGAAAGGATCTATTAGGAAAGAAATATGTGAAATCAGACAAAATAATAGTGAGCTACTGTAGGAATATTGGGAAAGATTTAAAAGACTATGTGTTAGTTGCTCTAGTCATCAGATTAGTTACTAATTATTGACACAATACTTTTATAAAGTTCTTTTACCATATGATAGGAACATAATGGATGCAACCAGCGGTGGCCATTAATAGATAGATTCCTAAACAAGCTAGACAATTAATTTCTAATATGGCCAAAAACTCACAACAATTTGAAAAATGATGTTATCCAATATGGGAGAGTTAGGGAAATTGATGTGCATGCTATTCAGGATTAACTTAAGGGAAAAATCTCAACAAGTTGCTTATTTAACTACTTTTATTTCTAAATTTGTTGCAGGTGGTATTTCCTAAGTTCATGTTTATAGAATTTACACTGATTTTGCTCATACTACTTATGCATGTCCTTCTTTGCAAGTTCAAGATGTGAATGTTATTAGTAGTTATTTTGGACAACTATAAAGGAAATACAATCCTTTCTCAAATACATATAACGAGATTTAGAAGGACCTTCTGAACCTTAGATATGGACAAAGGAAAAATCCACCTACCTTTGCTACTAATCAAAATAATCCGAGACCTCATTTTGTACCTAACCCACCTCAAAATCAACCCTCTGGTCCTTTACTAGAATACATACTCAAACAACTAGCTAATCAAATTGGATAGGTTCATACCTAGGGTGAAGAATATCAAAAGAAAATAGATGCATACTTGCAACACTTAAAAATCTAAAAAGGATAGATTTGTACCAGTTTGAGTAATGTGGAAACCCAACTATCTAGGAAACTTCTAGCCCAACCCATCCTGAGCTCTAAAGAAAATGCCAGTGAAATATTGCAAGAGTGGGAAGGAACTGGGAGAACCTAAAGAAAACAAAAGAAAAAGTTGTGAGATAAAGGAAGAGTTAGAAGTGACTACTAGGATTGAAAAAGAATGTGAGAAAGAAAAAAATGAAGAGGCACCAAAAGTTAATGTTACTAATGATTCGTTAACTAATAAGTTTAAAAATGTTCCTCCCTTTCCTTCCAAGTTAGCGAAATCGAAAAATTAAGTAGCAAATCAAGAGATTCTTGAAACTTTCAGGAAGGTTGAGGTTAATATTCCTCTCTTAGATGACATAAAACAAGTCCCACACTATCAAAGTTCTTAAAGGAATTTTACACCACAAGAGGTGCTTCAAGGAAAATTAAAAGGTAAATATAGGGGAGAATGTGTCAGCTATGATTCAAAAGAAGATTCCCTTAAAGTATAAGGACCCCAGTATATTCATCATCCCTTGTAAAATAGGAAATGTTCATTTTGAAAGATGTATGCTAGGTTTAGAAGCTTCTATAAATGTTATGCCTAGGTACATTTATGATAATCTTAATCTAAGACCTTTGGAAAAGACCAGGTTAGTAATTATACTTATTGATAGGTCAAATGTGTATCCTAATGGTATACTTGAAGATGTGTTAGTGTAGGTTAACAAACTAGTTTTCCTAGCTGATTTTTGTGTTTTTGGATATGGGAGAAACTTTTAATTCATCCAAAGAGGTGCCTTTTGCTGTTGGGAAGACCCTTTCTTAAAACAGTAAGAACGAAGATAGATTTTCACGAAGGTGGTTTGACTATGGAATTTGATAGAGAGTTTACTAGGTTTAATATTTTTGATGCTATGTGATACCAAAGTGATATCAATATTTTTGTATATATTATTGATGAGATTATACAATTATTCTTTTAGTCTAACATGATTGAAATTGACTATGTGGAACATTTAAAAGGAATGAATGCTATTAAAAAAAGCCAAATTGGCATATGGCTCCTTGCTAAAGGATCAATTTGTATTTTCTACTCCATTATTTTTTACTGCTTTTAAGTTGGTACCAACTATTATACAAGTGCCTTAATTAGAATTTAAACCCCTTCCCTCTAATCTTAAGTACGTTTTTCTTAGTAATGATAACACTTTGCCTGTTATTATTTCAGGTGCTTTAACCCCACCACAAGAAGAGAGACTCTTACAATTACTTAAAGACCATAAAGAGGCCATAAGTTGGACCATAGTTAATATAAAAGGAATCAGCCCAACTTTGTGTACGCATAGGATCCTTCTAGAACAAAACACTAAACCATAAGAGAAGCTCAACGTAGGTTTAACCCTTCAATGATGAAAGTTGTAAAGAAGGAAATACTAAAGCGGTTAAATCTAGGCATCATATACCATATTTCTAACTTTAAATGGATCAGCCCTATACATGTACTAGCCAAGAAGATAGGTATAATTATGGTAGAAAATAATAAAGGTGAACTTATTCTTACTAGGGTGTCCAACCAATGGCGGAAATGTATCGATTATTAAAAGCTTAACTAAATAACTAAGAAAGATCACTGTGTTTTACCTTTCATTGACCAATTGTTAGAAAAGCTTACAGGATAATCCTACTTTTGGTTCTTAGATGGGTATTCAGGGTATACACAGGTTGTTATAGCTCTTGAAGATTTAGATAAAACCAAGTTTATACCCTTTTGGTACATTTGCATTTAAAAGAATGACATTTGGACTTTGTAATGCCCAGGAACCTTTTAAAGATGTATGATCAACATTTTTCTGATTTCCTTGAGTAAAAGATGGAAGTTTTTATAGATGACTTTATTATGTCTGGCAATTCTTTTGAATTATGTCTCTATAAGCTTTCTCTTATTTTACAAAGATTTATTAACATTAACCTTGTTTTGGATTATAAAAAATGTCACTTTATGGTAGAACAAGGTGTAGTTTTAGGGCACCTGATAAGTTTGAAAGATTTAAAAGTCGACAAATCAAAGATAGAAATCATAAGTGCTCTACCATATCCTACATGTGTTAAGGAAATTAGATCATTTTTAAGACATGTTGTTTTTATCGACGTTTTGTGAAAAAATTTTCAAAGATTACCTCCTTTATGTGCATTATTAGCTAAAGAATCCTCTTTTGCGTTTAAAGATGCTTGTAAAAAGGCTTTTGATGAACTTAAAGAAAGATTGACTATTGCTCTTGTCATTCACCCCCTGATTGGAGATTACAATTTGAAATAATGTGTAATGTGAGTCACAAAGCAATTGGAGCAGTATTAATCAAAGAAAAAATAAAGAGCCATATGTCATATATTATGCATCCAAATCATTGTACCCTGCTTAGTGTAATTAGACTATAATAGAAAATGAACTATTTGTAGTTATTTTTGCATTAGAAAATTTTCGTTCATATTTGTTAGGGACCAAAGTGATTGTTTTCTCAGACCATGAAACACTTAAATAGCTGTTGAAAAAGAAAGAGTCAAAGCCTAGGTTACTATGATGAATGTTTTTATTAAAATAATTCAGTTTATAGATTATAGATAAAAAAAAGGTGCTGAGAACTTAGTAGCAAGCTGCCTTAGTAGAATAGTACCTAGAGAAGATTGGCCTATGATTTATGTATTCTTTTCATATGAGAAACTTTATTTTTTAATTAAAGTCGATTTACCTTAGTATGTTAACATATTCAATTATTTAGTTCCCAGGTTTTTTTCGAATGATTTAACAAGAGCCCTTAGGGATGAAATCAAGGTTGAAACTAAATCCTATTTCTAGGATGAGCCTTATTTATAGAAATCATGTTTTGATCAAGTTTTTTGCATGTGTGTTCTAGATACATAACACAAATATATTCTAAATTTTTGTAGTTCTTTAGAAGGAGGTGATCATTTTAGGCCGAAGAGGACAACCGACAAAGTTTTAAAGTGTGGATTTTATTGTCCCACATTATACAAAGATGCATATTTGTTTTGCAGGACAAGTGAGTAATGCCAAAAGATAAGAAATTTGTCTTGGAATCAATTTCATGGGTCTTTTTCCTTCATTTTTTTGGTAACGTTTATACTTTGTTTCCTATTGACTACGTTTCAAAATGGTTGAGGCCAAAGCCACTAAGTTGGATAATGTTAAAATAGTCATAAAGTTTCTAAAAACGTATATTTTTAATCGATTTGTTGTCCTTAAGGCTATTGTAAGCAATTGTGGTACACATTTTTGTAACAGGACTTTAAGAGCTTTTTTAGAAAGGTATCATATAACCCACGACATAGCTACTGTATACCACCCTTAGACTAGTGGACAAGATGAAGTTTCTAATAGGGAGATCAAAGCTATTTTAGAGAAGATGATGAACCCAAATAGTAGGGATTAGAGTACACACTTACATGATGCTCTTTAGACTTGCAAAATCGCTTACAAAACTCCAATAGGTATGTCTGCCTATAGACTAGTTTTCGATAAAGCTTGTCACCTGCCAGTAGAAATTGAACATAAATCATAATGGGTGGTGAAACATGTTAAGTCAGGAAGACTTTACAATAATTAATTTTGATGACAATCAAATAATAATAATGTTAGAAATAAATGAACTAGTTTGATGAGTGTG
>JANQAP020556021.1:0-14482 GCA_026874005.2 Erythroxylum coriaceum | reverse complement strand
ATCATTAGCTCACAAAATTAGTGAATTAGGAGTCTTTGGATAAATATACAGCTTAATTAGGATTTAGTGTAAATTTATCACCCTATAGGTTATTACATTCATTCATAATTTGAGTCCTTTTAACTTAACTAGCTTAACTAGTATTTTTCATAGAAATGAGTAGCTTAAACAAGGTAGTTAATAAAAAGGTATTTTTTGTTAAATAAATCACATTCCATTGGCCTTCGGGTTATGAATAGAGCTAATAGCCAGTTGAAAACGTGATATAGCTAAGTAGCCAGATCAACATGCATCACAAATGTGTGCCTTCACGTAAAAAAGTTATAATAACGTTTTAACCAAGCAGTTTAATAAAAACATGACTTAGTTGAGTAATCGGATAGACATTCATGACCAATGTTTGCCTCCATGTAAAAAGACTAAGCCTATGTTTAAAAATAAAATTAAAAAAAAGTGTTTTCTTAATAAACCTACCAGAATTGTAATAAGTTTGACTTAGGAATAGTTTCAGAGTCTAAAGGAACAAAGAATTATTGATGTATGTGTGCAATTGAAAAGGGTAAATAAATTAACACTTAGATCTCAATTAAATTGTATATTTAGTTCAAAGCCCCTAGATATAGATTTTGCATGTTAATGATTATATATAACTTGTATGATTGTGTTTAAGATTAAATTTATTTCATGAAGTAGACGCCATTGCCTCATTATTACATTGCGTGTTGTTGTTTTGTTGCTTGGGAACAACTGTTCGCTCAAGGTTACATGCTCTAAGTTTTAATATTTTTAACATTGGTAATTACCGCAAGCACACGGGTCATTCACGTAGTACCTAAAGTGTCGATCCCACGAGGAAGGGAACTAGTCCTAAGTCTAATGGCAGCTAAGTCACAAACCGAACAACTACTACAGAAAGTAAATCAATCAAGAATCAAATACGAGAAATTAAATCACCAAAATAACAAACAAAAGCAAACTCACACAAATAATCTGAAATTCAACTTAGAAGTGACCAATTGAGAGAAAGGGGGAATTTATTCGAAATTAAAGAAAATCTACCCAATTATGAAAATTCTGATTTAATGGTCCTAGATGATCTTAGGGTGAAATACTCTCTCCCGAGTTATAATTCTTAACCCTAATTAATAATCCATAATTCAAATTATGGAAATTGCAATCTCTTAATATGCAATTTGTTCAAAACCTAAATTAGTTCTAACGTTGTCTATTAACCTACAGGGAATCTATACTCGATCTCTTATTGCACGACTCGACCAGTTTGATTAAATTCTCGACCTATCGATTTACCTAACTCTCGTTAACCTAAATCGATGATTTTCACTGGCTCACCCTCTCAGTTTATTGCCCAGTTATGAAGAATCGAATTGAATCACAATAAATTGAAATAAACATAATCAAATCAATTTTATTAATCTCAAGAATAAATAAACTCGAAGGTGAGTTTAGATAGAAAAAAATCAATACTCAACGACAAATAATTTCTAATCAATCTCAAATCCCATATATAAATGAAATTGAAATAAAAACTAAAAGATACTGTCAGAATGGATCTCGGAGTCGCGACTGTGGGAAATCACCTATTCCGGGAAGTACGTCGCGTCAAGCGTATCTCCGTGCCTCTCTTCCTTTGTCTCCTTCCTTGAT
Organism: Erythroxylum coriaceum; assembly: GCA_026874005.2. Classification (NCBI taxonomy): domain Eukaryota; kingdom Viridiplantae; phylum Streptophyta; class Magnoliopsida; order Malpighiales; family Erythroxylaceae; genus Erythroxylum; species Erythroxylum coriaceum. Next base: position 12,817 of record JANQAP020556021.1, on the reverse strand, counting down.
CGATTGATCTCTAACTAGGTTTTCTCTCAGATTTTTGGCAAAATCTCACTCTTTTTTGTAGCTTTTGGCTCTCTCTCTTCTCTTATGACTCCTGTCACATCATATTCTATTCATGTCTTCGAGGCTTTAGGTCAAAGTCGGGGTCAAAATGGTCCAAAAATTCATTCAAAACTTGAGTTTTTCTGTTAGCTCGATACAGTGCAAGATCGTGTCCTTGCTTGCCACAATCATGGCCTGTGTTTTTTTCCTTTTGGTCATAATTGTGGCTCATAGTGCACAATTGTGCCCTAAATTGATGCTCTCTGTCACGATCGTGGCCTGACTGCTTCTGGTTTTTCCTCTTCTGTCACCATCGTGGCCTGTGTGCATGATCGTGGCCTATGCTTTTTTGGCCCGAAAACTCTTTAACTCTTCTCGTTCTTCCCTATTTACCCTACAACACTAGCAAACACATCAAGACACCTAAAAAATATACAATTTAAGCTTAAAGATTCCAATGAGCCCATAAAAACACTTAAACACAAAAACTAACCTAATTAAACCATAAATGCATACTGAACACTTGAAATGACATTAAAATACTTATCAAATCTAACCCTAAAACACAATACAAATCATAACTATCAACATCCTCACACTTAAACGTTTGATTGTCCTCAAGTAAATAAAACAACAAACACGTAACATCAAAGACACACAATGCAATAATGCGACAACGACTCTAATCTTTGTGAAATAAATTTAATCATGGACACAATCATTCGAATTATAACAAATCATTAACAAACAAAATGGGTGTCTAGGGGCTTTGACTAGATATACAACTTAATCGAGACCCATGTGCTAACTTATGTACCATTTTTAATTGTGCACACACATTAATAATTTTTCAGTCTCTTAAACTTTGTAACCATTCCTAGGTATATTTTCATGAAGAAAAAAATGTCAAACTTATTACAGGAACGGTATGTTTTTAAAACACTTTTTTTTCAAGACTTAGTCTTTTACTTGGAGGCAAACATTGGGGATGAATGTCGATCCGGTTATTTGACTAAGTCATTTATTAACAGCTTAGTTGGAACGTCATTATAACCTTTTTATGCGAAGGTAGACATTTACAATGCGTGTCGATTTGGTTACTCAGCTATTATCACGTGTTCAACCGGCTACTAGCTCTATTCATAACTCGAAGGTCAGCAAAATAGTGATTTACTAAATTAAACCTTTTTTTCCTATCTTGTTGCTTTTAGTTATTCGTTTCCATTAAAAATACTAGTTGAGCTACTTAACCTAAAAGGCCTCAAATTATGAATGAATGTGACAACTTAGAGGGAGCTAAATTTACACTAAGTCCTAATTATGCTGTATATTTATTTAAAAGCCCCCTAATTCACTAATTTTGCAAGCTAATTATTATTAATAACCAAATAGACTCTGTCCAAATTAAATGAATTTCACTCAAACTTGAGTCATTGACACATTTACATATTTCACATTATGCAACCTAATGCTATCATACGATATGCAAAGTCACATAAAAAAATAGAAACACAGAATCCCTCCCTACATTTGAACAACACATGGTCCTCAATGTGAGAAGGAACACACACGACACATATATAAACAAAATGTGCAAACATAAATTAAAATAACAAAGAATAGATAAAATTAACGATGAAAAGAAAAATAAAAAATAAAAGTAAAATAAAAATAACAAAAAAATAAACACACAAAACAAAATAAAGTTGGAGAGAAATTTTGGGTTAGATTTAGATCTTAAGGAGATGGAGGTGGTGATGGTATAGGAGGTGGTAATTAAATACCATGAGCTTCGAAATGCTAATGGAGTCAGTGTATTTCTCGACTTTGGCATCTTTGTGTACGCATTACTTCCTTTAATGTTCTGTTGGTTTTGGATAGTTTATCCAAAACTGTTGTCTAGTGTTGGTCCTCTTCCTCCTCGTCTTCTGATTCCTTGCTTGTTGAGTCCCTTGCCTACCTAGTATGTGCGAAGTTTGAGCTTGCCTGGCCCGTCTTGGTCTGCACATGTGTCTTTTCATTTATTTCTTACAGACTCATGTTGGTGGAGTGAATGAACTCTTCCCAATATAGATGATGGTGGTTAAGGAACTCGGACTGATGCACTGTTAACCACCTTCGATCCACACCAAAATGCTCTACAATGGCAAAAACCAGGTACCCCATTCCAAGATGGTTGCTCCGTTTTCGCTCAAACTTGAGTCATTGACACATTTACATATTTCACATTATGCAACCTGATGTTATCATACGATATGCAAAGTCACATAAAAAATAGAAACACAGAATCCCTCCCCACATTTGAACAACACATTGTCCTCAATGTGAGAAGGAACACACACGACACATATATAAACAAAATGTGCAAATAGAAATTAAAATAACAAAGAATAGATAAAATTAATGATGAAAAGAAAAATAAAAAATACAAGTAAAATAAAAATAACAGAAAAATAAACACACAAAACAAAATGAAGCTGGAGAGAAATTTTGGGTTAGATTTGGATCCTAAGGAGATGGAGGTGGTGATGGTGTGGGAGGTGGTAATTAAATACCATGAGCTTCGAAATGCTAATGGAGTCAGTGTATTTCTCGACTTTGGCATCTTTGTGTACGCATTACTTCCTTTAATGTTCTGTTGGTTTTGGATAGTTTATCCAAAACTGTTGTCCAGTGTTGGTCCTCTTCCTCCTCGTCTTCTGTTTCCTTGCTTGTTGAGTCCCTTGCCTACCTAGTATGTGCGGAGCTCGAACTTGCCTGGCCCGTCTTGGTCTGCACATCTGTCTTTTCATTTATTTCCTATAGACTTATGTTGGTGGAGTGAATGATCTCTGCCCGATATAGATGATGGTGGTTAAGGAACTCGGACTGATGCACTGTTAACCACCTTCAATCCACACTAAAATGCTCTGCAATGGCAAAAACTAGGTACCCCATTCCAAGATGGTTGCTCAGTTTTCGCGGAACTGCAACAAGAGCATTCAACACATGTGTGGATGTGTAGACTGGGATACTGTGGTCCATACACCACAGTATGAACAGTTTCTTGGTTGAACACCTGTTGGTCTCTGATTTGTCAAAGACCAACTGGGACATAAATTTGTGCAGCAATAAGTGTTCATGTGACCGGATAATGTTGATGTGGGCATTTTTGGAGTAAAAACGCTCAATGTCGCTAAGCTTGTGCCAGTATTGGGAGGGATGGAAGTCATCATGTTGGTCGACAATGGTGGATTTGGGGAATCCACATATGTCATATATAATCTCTACCGTTAACTCATATGCTCGCCCCCTCAATCTAAACCATAATTCCTTAGTGTTCTTGGGGTCAAAGGTCAGGGATGTGAAAAATTCTAGGGTCAGCTCCTCATAAACAGGGAATTGAAACCTGATGAATTGACCCCACTGGATCCTCTCTGCTAAATTTTCTATTCGCTCCCACACCTCTATCCTATCTAGTGTATCGAAATCAAAATATTTAGGCACAACTATATGCCTAAAGTGAAGGGAACATAAACGAGTACCTTCCTCCTCTGAGTAGATGGGAAATGAAGCTCCAAAATTGGGTGCTCGGTTCTGCCTCCCCTGTCTCGCGACTTGTTGTGCTCCATAAGGCTCTCGTCGAACGGTTTGCTTGATACAAGGCATGATTTGGTTGAATTTGGGAAGTTGTTGATGGAAAATTTCTAGAGAGATATTAGAGCGTTTGAAAGTTGAAATTCTAAAGAGATAAAGTAAAAACGAAAGTGAAGATGAAAGTTAAGTAAGAATTGAATAAATAGGTGGTAAAAAGGATAAAATGGTAAAGTTATCACTTAAAATTTGCATCCTCCCCTTTTTGTTCATTATTGCAGGCCACGATCGTGGCATGCGGAGTACCACCGAAGGACTTTCTAAGTCACAGGCCACAATTGCAACTTGACGAGTCACGGTTGTGGCTAGTGCCTATAACTTGATTCCAAAACCTTCTTCTTCCAATCTTTTCCTTCTCTCAGTCAATAATTCTTCTTCACTTCTCTTAATATGCTTGCGTACTCTTCCCCATAACTCCGAAATCCTATTCATCTTTTTGCTTTTATTCATGCAATCCAAAATAAACCTAATTAAGAATTTCAACTAATCTAACTAAATTCAACTTGAACTAATTTTTCTATGGGTTGCCTCCTATGTAGTGCTTCTTTTAATGTCAGTAGCTCGACGCTCCTTTTAAGCTTACGGTGGTTGGAATGATTGATTTGATGGTAGCGTTATTATTGATCTGAAACTCTAAATGTTTGCTACCATATTACGACTGCCACCTTCCTTAGAATTTTCTTTACCTGGCCTTCTCCTTCGCGAGCGTTTCTTTCGGAAGAATTTTGCAGGATTCTCAGTGTCTTCCCATTCTTTTCGAGGTTCAGGTTTATTACGAACTGCTGAAGTTGAAGGAGCTCTGTACTCTCTAAAAGTCATTTTGAAGGTTAGTTGCTCCTTCCCTATTCGTAGAGTTAGTTCGCCCCCATCTATATCAATAATTGAGTGTAGTGGCTAAGAACGGTCGTCCAAGAATCATCGGAGTATCCTCATCTTCATTGATATCCAAAATGTAGAAATCTGTAGGAAAGATAAAATTACCAACCTTGACCAGTACACCGTGTATAATCCTTATTGGTCTCAGCAAAGTTCTATCAGTTCTCTTAACCAATTGGTACATCGTTTATAATCCCCATCGGTCTCAGCACAGTTCTATCAGTTCTCTTAACCAAAAACTTTATGGGCACTATCTCTTGTAACCCCAATTTAAGACTGAGAGTGTAGGGCATCGTATTTATACTTGCGCCTAAGTCTACGAATGCCCTATCTATGATAATCTTGTTGATACTGCAGGGGATGAAGAGGTCCCCTAGATCACCCTTTTTCATTATATTGGGCATGGTTTCTAGCATTTGCTCCTCCCCTCTCTCTGTAACGAATTCTTGTAATTTTAAATTAGCATGTATTTGTTTTGTCACCTCCTTGATTTTGTTTGGTTCGATTTCTTGTAATGTTTCTGCTTCCTCCTTTCTAGCATATAATTCCCTTTTAGCAAGGAATTGGTGTGGAAATTTTTGTCAAGTTAATTGCACCGATTTGCTAACAATCTTACTTGGAAGGTCATCTTTAATTACTTGAATTTCTTCTGTGTCCACCTTTTCCAGCTCGTTGTCTTGATTCTGACGTATAACTATGATATGCTCCTTTCGATTCGGTGTTGCTTGGAAGAGTTCCAGTATTCCGAGTTGACATTGCTTCCATAAGCTACCCCACTTGGACTTCTAAGTTATAGATAGATGAAGTATGATTCTTTGTGACTTACTCGAATTTACTCTCGAGCCTCTTATGTGCTTCCTGCATTCCTCCTATCTTATCTAAAATTCTATTCAACTTTGAATCCATCAAGTTTGTTTTGTCCTGTTGGAAGCTCGATTGTCCTTGGGGTCTGAACTACCCTATGTTGTTGTTGTTGGACCAGGAGAAGTTTGGGTGATTCTTCCACCCAGGGTTATAGGTGTTAGAATAAGGATTGTTACCCCCTCCACGTCCAAATTGTGCCCCCATATAATTTACTTGCTCCAGGTTATTGTCTCTTATCAGATAGCAGTCCACGGTATCATGATCCATTTGGCCACATAGCTCACATTTCAATTGTATGGCTTTCACTGGAGCTGAAGATGACGCCTTCATATTATTGAGTTGTCGTGTCAAATTATCGATCTTAGCTTGCATTTCTATCATTTGGTCGACAGCGATAACTCCCTTCTATTCCCTAAAATTAGTAGGTTGCCTACTACGCTCACTAGCCCGTAAACAACGATTGCTAGCCATCTCCTCTATTAGCTCTTCTACTTCATCGACCGTCTTTCTTATTAACTATCCTCTCGATGTTGCATCAATGGTACTCGAGTATGTGAGTTCACTCCGTTGTAAAATATCTACAGTAGGAACTCTTTGGGTAAATTATGGTGTGGGCATCTCCTCTGCAGATCCTTGTAACGCTTCCACGCTTCATAGATAGACTCCCTGTCACCTTGTTAGAAGTTTATGATCTCCTTAATAATTTTGGTGGTCTTTGTTAATGGGAAGTATTTATCTAAGAAGGCTCGCACTAGTTGTTCCTATGTCGTAATGTTGGTAGGACTTAGTGAATGATACTAAGCCTTCACTCTATCCCTAAGTGTAAAAGAAAATAGCCTAATCCTCACTACGTCTTTCGACATTTGGTGATACCTAAAAGTATCACAAATCTCGAGAAAACTCACTATATGTGCGTTCGGATCTTCATTTGCAAGTCCGTAGAATTGGACGTTCTACTGAAGCATATTTAGGAGGGTTAGCTCGATTTCAAAGGAGACCATTTGAACAGGTGGTTTAGCCACTCCTTGGTTCGCAGGATTAAATCCTGGCCTCATAAAATCCATGAGCGTCCTCTGTTGTTGCCTGCCAGGGTTAACTTCTTGATCCAAGTTTCTTTGGAATTCTTCGGCCATTTGTATTTTTTCAGTTTCTTCTTCTCCTTCTCGCTAGGCTTTTCTAAGTGTTCTTTCTAAACGTGTTATGTCTAAATCGGATGTCTCAGTTACACGACTCGAACCCCTTGTGACTCTTGTTTTCATACAAGAGTATGAATCCTAAGTAAAATGAATGAAAGAAAATAACAAACCTAATGCCTTAATTATAGAACTAAATTGCCTTCCTCGACAATGGCGCCAAAAAACTTGTTCACTCAAGGTTACATGCTCTAAATTTTAATATTTTTAACCTTAGTAATTACTGCAAGCGCATGGGTCGTTCAGGTAGTATTTAAGGTGTCAATCCTACGAGGAAGGGAACTAGTCCTAAGTCTAGTGGTAGCTAAGTCACAAACCTAACAACTACTGCAGAAAAATAAATCAATGAAGAATCAAATACGAGAATTTAAATCACCAAAATGACAAACAAAAGCAAACTTGGACAAATAATCTGAAATTGAACCTAGAAGTGACCAATTGAGAGAAAGGGGGAATTTATTTGAAATTAAAGAAAATCTACCTAATTATGAAAATTTTGATTTAATGGGCCTAGACGATCCTAAGGTGAATTACTCTCTCTCGAGTTATAATTCTTAACCCTAATTAATAATCCCTAATTCAAATTATAAAAATTGCGTTCTCTCAATCTACAATTTGTCCAAAACCTAAATTTGTTCTAACTTTGTCAATTAACCTACTGGGAATCTGTGCTCGATCTCTTGTTACACGACTCTACTAATTTGATTCAATTCTCTACCTATCAATTTACCTAACTCTCGTTAACCTAAATCGATGATTTTCACCGGCTCACCCTCTCAGTTTATTGCCCAATTAACTTATGAACCTTTCTATAGACAATTACTGTGCATTTTTTCCTTTCACCATACTATACCCTACTTGGTTCAAGGTATGAGCTATGTCTCAACTCCCACTAGACTGACTACGTCATATCTTGTCCAAGTGATGTTAGTTCTTGTCCTGGGATCTCATTACTCTATATGTCATTGAAGACTCTCTTCATGACACATAATTGCTTTGACCAGATACTCCTAAGTAATGACCCTGAGAAGAGGTCATGGGTATCATATCCTTCTATTGGGAGTGGTGAATCCTTTATTAGTTACCCAATTACCTTCGAATAAAAATAGCTATACCCAATCACCACCATAAGAGCGACCTTGTCTTAAGGTAACAAGGAATGATGTCAGAGCATAGGATTAATATCTAAGATATCATTCAGTAACTCAGGTCTAAAGATAGTTGCACCATTGCTATGGTGAGATTAATTATTGACATTTGATAGATCATCTATATGATATTCTCATAGCAGTTCATCCGATGTACTTACTACTCTTAGTAAGCATCCACATGTTAACTCTAAACAACTCATGCTTACATTTTGTGAGATCCATTGCTTAATCAAATCAATGAGTATAACATGTGCTAGTCTGTCTGGATTAATAATATCCTGTCTTATTAATCCTATGACTAGGGATTATTTAGATACTAACATAATTGCATATGATAGGAATCTCATTATCATGATTTCATCATGATTTCTTTCATGCTATATTTTGTATCATGGACTTCATTAATTCAATTTAAGATCAATATCAATTCATATATAAATGAATATTAAATTAATGAAAAATGCCTTTGCTTTATTAATCAAAATAAAGTTTGTACAAAAGTGCTAAAGGTGATTGCCTTTAAAGCACTACTCTAATAGCCATATATTTTAGGATTAGCTTATCTCTCCTTGTGAGATCGACACTTTAGATACTACACAAACGACCCATGTGCTTGCAAATTATTGTAGTTAATCAATTAAAACTTACACACATTGAAAAATCCCGATCAGGTATAGGGCATCATATTAATACTCGCTCCTAAATCTGTGAATTCCCTGTATATTTTAACCCCATTGATACTGCAAGGAATGTAAAAATCCCTTGGGTCCTCTTGCTTTTGTGCTACATTAGGGTTTTCTTCCACTATACACCTCATAAAATTCTTTTTGATTGATTCCTTTTGTGTGAGCTTCACTTGTAGTTGTTCTGTTATGTCCTCATCCTTGTTTAATTCAACCTCTTTAGAATTCCTTGTCGATCACTTGAAATTGACTTTCGCTAAGCTAGAATAAGGTATGGAAATTCAGGTCGAGGTTCTTTGATTGGCTTAATTATGAGCTCATTTAGAAGGAATTCCATATTTACTTGTCCTTCTCTTTTGTCTCCGTCTTCTTTCGTATGTGCAAGTTTCTTTTCCTAGGTCTGAGTAATGTCTATGATCCGTTCCTTTTGATTAGATTTAGTATTGCTTAGAAGGGTTCCTACACTCCGAATAGAAATTGCCTCCACTAGTTGATGTACTTGGACCTCCAGATTGTGTATTGTAGAGGCGTGTTTCTTAATGACTTGCTCGAACTTGCTTTCAATGTTGAGTTGCGGTTTCCACAATATCGGAACCTCCTATATGCATCCTCCATGCCTCTAATTTTATCTACAATCTTAACCAACTTGGAATCCATTGAGCTGGTTTATCTTATTGGAAGCCTAGTTGTTCTTGAGGTCTAAACTGTCCTACAACATTGTTCGTCCATGAGAAGTTAAGGTAATTCTTCCACCTGGGGTTGTATGTGTTGGAGTAGGGATTGTTTCCCCCTCCTTGTCAATATTGAGCTCCCATATAATTAACTTGCTTTGGATCGTTTTCCTTCATTAAGAAACAATCTACCGTATTATGGTCCATCTGTCCACAAAGGTCATGCTTTAGTTGCACCGCTTTTACCGAAGCTGAGGACGAAACCTTCATGTTGTTAAGCTGTAGAGTTAAATTGTCAATTTTCACTTGCATCTCCATCATTGATCAACAGCTACAATTCCTTTTTGTTCTCAAAAAGTAGTTAGTTGTCTACTCCGCTCATTCATCCATAGGCAGCTATTACTCACCATCTCCTCTATAAGCTCTTTTGCATCATCTACCATCTTTCTCATTAGTGATCCTCTTAAAGCTACATTAATCATGCCTCTTATATATAAGGTTAGCTCATTATAGAATGTTTGCAATAAAAACTCCTTAACTAAGTATAGGCATTTTCGTTGCAAATCCTTTTATCATTCCCACACTTCATAGATCGATTCCCCGTCACTTTGCTGGAAGTTGGTAATCTCCTTGACAATCTTCATGGTCTTGGTAAGGGGAAAATATTTGCATAAAAATGCATGAACTAATTGATCCCAAGTGGTGACATTGACTGGGCTGAGAGAATGGTACCAGACCTTTGCTCTAATTCTTACTACATCCTTCGACATCTGATGGTACCAAAAGATATCACATATTTATAGGAAGTTCACTATATATGCATTGGGATCTTCATTCGTTAGTCCATAGAATTGCACATTCTGTTGAAGAATGTTTAAGAGGGTTAGTTTAATTTCAAAAGAAGCTACTAGTACGGGTGGCCTAGCTACTCCTTGGTTAGCCACGTTGAACCCTGGTTTCATAAAATCTATAAGGGTTTTTTGTTGACATCCTTGGTTCGCTCCATGGTCCAAATGTTGCTGAAATCCCTTAGCCATTGTTGCTTTTATGAATTCTTCTTCTTCTTCACACCGAACTTTGCTAATTGACTGTTCTAATCAAGTTATGTATAACTCTAAGGTTTCAACTCCATGACTCAAACTTCTCGTGACTTTTGTGTTCATGCATGAGCATCGATTGAGAAATAAAAAGAACAAAAAATAAAAAATAAAATATAAAAACTAACTAAATGCCTTAAACTATAGAATTAAAATAATCACCTCCCCGATAATAGTGCCAAAAACTTGATCAGGTGTTTGTAGTGTGTAATTTTTAGTTATTAACCTCTGATAATCCGTAAGCGCGTGGTTAGTTAGTGTAGTACCAAAGGTGTTGATCCCACGAGGAGGGCTAATCTAATCTTAAAATCTAAGTGTATAATCTAATACAAAAAATTAAAGATGCAACTAACTAAAACAAAAATTCATTTCAATCAATCACAAAAATACTAATTACGAAGCAACTGCAACATACCCAAGAATCAATTTAAATAAATTACCAATTGAGAGAAAGGTAATTTTACCTATCTTTAATGCTAACCTAATTGATTATAAATTACTGGATTATTGGTTCTAGACGATCCTAAGGTTAATTACTCTCTCTCGAGTTATAACCATTAACCATAAATCATAAACCCTAATTAGATTTTAGAAGTCACAATCTTTTAATTTACAATATATCCAAAACCCTAATTAGTTGTGAAGTTCTCTAATAAACTATTGAAAACCTATGTCAGATCTCTCCTCGCACAATTTACCAATTTGATTTAATTCTAATTTCTATTAAATCACCTAACTCTTGTTAGACCAATTTAATCATTTTTCATTTGATTCACCCTCTCAATTTATTATCGAATTATGAAATCATAGACTTAAATCACAATAAATCCAATAAACACATAAACAATCAGATTTCATTAATTAAAGAATAAAACTTCGAAGGTGGGTTTAGAACATCCTTGACATTTTAGATTTTATCATTAACTATTCAATCCAATTTTGTACAATGATAAAACTAAAAATAAAAAGGAAATACAATCTAAATAGAGGAAGGGAGGTAGTGATGTCAGGAAACCTCCTGATCTAAGAAGTACATCTAGCTAACTTCTTCTCCTCTTCTCTCTTCCTTCTTCTCTTCCTCAATCTCTCGATGAATTCTCTCTAGGGTTTCTCAAGGTGGCAATTTTATCATTGTACAATTCTCTCTATGCCTCTTTTTCTTGTTCCTTAAATTTCTTTTGTGTTCTGAACAAACCTAGGGTTTTTTTAGGATCATAAAGGTCTAAAATTTCCCTCAAAGCTTGAAGTTTTTGAGTGTCTGGGCGTCTACCCAATGCAAACCATGATCATGGGCCACATCTGAGCCTTCTGTCATGATCGTGGCATGCAGGCCATGATCGTGGGTTGTTCCTTGCACTTCTGTTATGATTATGGCATGCTAGCCATGATCATGGGCTAACTCTAGTTCTTTTTGTTGATTGGAAAATAACTACTAGTTTTACGCTCAAAACTGCAAGTATACAGGTGATAGTTGTCATTTGCATTGTGTTTCAGGGTTTAATTTGTTATGTATTTAGTATGAATTTGAGTGTTGAGTGTGTATTTATAATTTGATTGTGTTAGTTTACGTGTTTAAGTGTTTTTATAGGTTAGTATGAGTCTTTGAGCTTAATTGTTATATTTTTGAGGTACCTTGATGTGTTTGTTAGTGTTTCATGGTAAATGGTGAAGAACGGAGAAGTTGCAAAGAGTTTTGGGCCAAAAACATAGCCCACAATTATGGCACAACAAGCCACGATCATGACAGAGAGGGACGAGCTAGGGTAACTAGGCCATGATCGTGTACTTTAGCCATGGTCATGATAGAGAGCTTAGATCCAGGCCATGATTGTGCACTCTAGGCCACGATCGTGGCAAAAAGGCTTAGTCGCTAGCCATGATCGTGACAGGCAGGGCCACGATCGTGGCTTGCGTCAGGTTGAAGCAAAAACTTGAATTTTGTGATATTTTTCAAACTATTTTGACCCCAACTTTAACCTAAAGCATTTAAAGTATAAATACATCCTTATGAGATAGATGTAGAGAGAGGAGAGTCGTGCAAGAAAGCTATAACATCAGCCAATTCTGAGAGAAAACCTAGAGAGAAATGGAGAGATTAAGGAAAGAGACGAAGAAAGAGAGACACGAAGAAGAAGCTAGACGTGATGTACTTCTTGGAACAGGTGATTTTCACTGTCATTGCCTCCGTAAATTCCGTACTTGTAGTATTTTCCATTTATTCAATTTTATTGATTTATGAAATTACAATATTCATTGAGAATTGGTTATGTTGAATGTTAAGTTTTGTCTATACTCACCTTCGGATTTTTAATTCTTAAGATTAATAAAATTTAATTGATTGTGTTATTATTAATTTAATTGTGATTTAATTTCTGTTCGTAATAATTCAGCAATAAACTAAAGGGTGAGCTGAGTGAAAATAATCAATTTGGGCTAACGAGAGTTAACTAAATTGATAGATAAAAATTGGATCAAACTGGTAGAATCGTATAACTAGAGATCAAGCATATATTCTTGGTAGGTTAATAGACATTTTTAGAACTATTTTAGGTTGTGGGTAAATTGTGAGTCGAGAGATCACAATTCTATAATTTAATTTAGGGATCATTA
>JANQAP020555741.1:0-14485 GCA_026874005.2 Erythroxylum coriaceum | reverse complement strand
TGGAACATTAGGTTTGATAAGGCTATCAAAACCTATGGGTTCATACAAAACCTAGATGAGCCTTGTGTTTATAAAAGGATACAAGAAGGCAAGGTTACTTTCCTAATTCTGTATATCGATGACATTTTGCTCATTAGGAATGATGTAGGAATGTTATCTACGGTCAAAGGATGGCTGAATGAATAGTTCTTAATGAAGGATTTAGGAGAGGCTAGCCATGTTCTAATGATCAAGCTTATAAGGGATCGTAAGAACAAGCAGACAACCTTATCTTAACTAACCTACAATGAGAGCATGCTTAATAAGTTTGCCATGCAAGATTCCAAGAGGGGTTTCACACCTACTAGATATCGAATCAAACTTTAAAAAAAAGAGCAAGTTGGAAGTTTAATGTTTACTATACTTTGCACTAGACCGGATATCTGTTATGCAGTGGGACTAGTAAGTAGATTCTAGTCCAATCCAGGAATAGAGCATTAGACTGCGGTCAAATGCATACTGAAGTATCTTCATAGGACGAAGAACTTAATGCTTGTTTACTCTGGAAATGACCTTATTCCAACAGGATATACGGATTCCGATTTCCAATTAGATGTTGATTCTAGGAAATCAGCTTATGGTTCTATATTTACTTTAGGAGGTGGATCCATAGTCTGGAGGAGTGTCAAGCAATCTTGTGTTCCGATTCTACTATATTATGAAGTAGCAAAGGAAGTAGTCTAGCTCCGTAAGTTCCTAAAGGATTTGGAGGAAGTTCCAGAGGCAGAAAAGGCCATTACACTTTATTGTGATCAAAGTGGGGCAGTGGCTAATTCTAAAGAACCTCGAAACCACAAAGTCGCCAAACACATTCAAAGAAAGTATCATTTCATCAGGAAGATAATACAACATGGTGAGGTGGATGTGGTAAAGATTCCTACAGATCAAAACCTTGCTGATCCATTCATGAAGATGTTGTCACAAAAGAGCTTCAAGCATCACCTAAAAGGCATAGGAATGAGGGATATGTCAAACTTGCTTTAGGGCAAGTGGGAGATTATTAGGTTTATATAAATATAGTGCCCTGGAAAGCAAGTGTATTTACATATAACTTAATTTTCTTCCAGTTACAATATTATAATGAAAATATTTATTGTTAATAAAACAAAAGAGTTTGGTTTTATTTTTCTGAGTATTATATAACTAGTCATAAGGTACCAAGATTCTTTTGTAAGTAATATACATATACATGGAGATTTATGGGAAACATGTATATTATTAAAATATAAATTAATTGATTCACAGTCGGATAATCAAGCTGGTCGCCTGATTATGGTTTAGACTGTAGTGGTGCCATTTACCTCCGTGTAAGTAAAGGAGTTTATTTCAAAGGGAATGATAAGTTTCAAATCACGATAGTAGTTAACTATCGGTAATAGCACTATTAAATGAATCTAGAATCGCGTATGTTTTTAAAGAATAAAGTAGGCCGTTACTTTAATCATAAAACATACACCTTAGCATTCATTTATTACAAACCACAATCTTAACGAGTGGTGAACTCATGTGTGTTTCATTATAATTCTTGATATAATCGGAATGGATTTTTATAAGGTATCAATCTAGTGTCCATATGTTGGAATTATTAATTGAAACATACATCAGGGAACATTCACTTAAATAAAGAGTTTACAGTGATATCATCACTTCTAGATGTTTTATAGAGATTGGTGATTAAACTGACGTCACTAGTTTGATGGACTAGCTACCCATCAAGTCTTAACTCCAAGATTTGATCTTGTGTGTTAATCACCATGTAGAGTGAAATAGGAGATCTAGAAGGAAAAACCAATATAAGGGCAAATAGTAATTTTACCCTTTATTGTGCGAATGGCTATAATATGGTTCATAATATAGTTTATGATTGGAAATCGAATTAAAAATTTTGAAACACATTTTCTTATAATTTTAAATAATTCAAGAGTTCAACTAATTGTCTTTAGTGGAATGACATTTGGTTAATAAGTTGGAATTAATTCTAATGAGATTAAATTAATTCCAGGCTTATTGGAGCTTGAATTATTTAAGTCCAATTAGATTCCCAGTTAGCTTCTAGGAAGGTTATCAAGGAAAGAAAGAAAAATAAATAGAGGTTACTGGAAAGAAAATGAGACAGTTTGGAGAGAATTGGATGAATTGGAATCGGGCTAATAAAACCAGAACAATTTAATTAAGAGTTAACTAAATTGGGTCTTAAGCCTATAATTAAATGTTGGGCTTACACTAATTAATTGTTAATCATAAGCCTAAAGGAACTTTTAATATTGGGTTACAATTTGATTTAATTAATTAGATTAATTGAATTAAAATCTAAATCATTTAACATTAAATGGCTTAATGGTTAATTAAAGAATGAAGTGTGGTAGTGGATAGTAGCCATTCTTTTGATTAAAGAATAAAGTTAACGTTTTTGCTCATCAATTATTAAGTATCTTAATGGCAGTTTTAAAAGCATAATTGTGCAGCCCATTTTAGCATATTTTCAGTAAAGAATGAAAAGGTGCTTTGTGTGGCTTTTGCTCTCTCCACTTTCATCCAATACATTCGATTATGCTTAAGATTAAATGGCTTTGATGGCTGTTTTTTAATAACATAAAAGCAAACCATTGGTTATGCCTATTATTATTATTATTTGCAACAAAGAAAATGTCCAAAGGTTGGACATGTAAAGATCTTTTTCATTTGGCTTTGATTAAATAATCAACGTGAGTGGTTATGGTATCTCCAAGGTCTCCAAACCGTCGGCCATAACAAGTGGTAATTGAGATGACGAATTTTCTTTTTTAGCATTGGATGCTAATTGAACGTATGGTCTTGAAACTCTCTCTTCCAATAACACTTCCAGATATAGAAAAAATGGTTGTGTCATTTTTGTTGTTCTTTTTGAACTAGTTGAAGATAGCAAAAAGTTTGCTATCCATTTTTCTTTTCTTTTCCCACCAAAGGATCTTGATGACCAAATTGTCTAAGGAGAACAACTGGTAGATCAGATTGGTTGAGGACACAGCCAGGGTCGGTCCTGAAATTTAGTAGGCCCGGGGCGAAAAAAAAGATATGGGCCCCTGACTTTAATTAAAAATAAATTAAATTTTTTTTTAATAAACTACATTTAATAGGTAATTATTTTTTTAATGAAAGTGGGCCCTGGGCAGAGGCCCAGCTTGCCCCAGCCCAGGGCCGGGGCTGGACACAGCAGTAGCGAGGAGTCAAAGTTGTAGCAAGGAGTCGGTAAAAATTCCAATCTTGTTCTTATTTTATTTATTTTCTTTATGCCGTATCATTTATGGATTAAAACTATGTTGATTTGGTGTTTACGCTTCCGCTATATTGTGATTTCAGAAAAAGTTTTTGAAATCTACCTATTAGCCAAACCAAGCATGTTTTTGGTTTCGATCCAACAATGTTCACTTAACATTTTTCATGCCTCGGGGCATGTCAAATGAGTGCATATGCTTACTTGTAATGTGTACAATTATCAATTTGTGTATGAATGCTAATGTTATATATGTATATGCGATACTTAATCTAGGGTTGAACCCTAAGCATATATCGGAAAATAGGATGATACACTTGTTCAAACAATTATTCCCTAAACACAATCATACACATTCAAATGCTCAACTTGCTTTATGGTACGTACAAGGAAGAGGATAAATAATACAATCAAGGCCCATATTTTGGGTTTAAAGAAAGAAAAGGTTTCATGTTAAGCTCAAAGGGAGTTCACTAAAGGTCACATCATGGTGGCTTTTTAAGCAAAAGGGGTAAATCCTAATTACCTTCATCATTTCAACGTTTGTATAAGATTTTGTGATCTCAACTGGTATTTGCAAGCAAGTTCTAGAGTTCCTCAATCATGATAGAACACTCTCATTAAAGAATACTTGAATTTGGTATAAATATTTCAAATCACTCAAATTCTTACCAAAGAAAAGTGTCATTCATCTATCATAACAAGCTAATGTCCTTTTAACCGAAATCCAAGTTAATCAGTCTAAGCATGCTAGTATACCCATTCACTTATATGCTAGTATAACCATTCACTCATATTATGCATTTCTAATCCCGATCGAGTTCATTTAATGATCATGCATCTCTAAACATTAAATAGGAAAACAATCATACAATACACAAATATTTTTTTAACTAATATCCCCCCCCCCAACAGTTGAACATCACACTATTCCTTATGTGATACAAAAAAGTAAAAGAGGGGTCTAAGACAAAAGAAAAAAATTAACACAACACAAGGACAAAATAAAAACTAAAAGAAATTAAACTAACAAGAAACAAAGAAAGGGATAGAAATACAATACGAATGTGGGAGTGATCACTGCATTGATTTGGTGCAGAACATAGTGTATTACATCGAGGAATGAAGAACAGCTGCAATGAAAATAGATAGAAGAGATGGGAGAGTAGGCCTGTGCACACAAAGCAAACAGAATCAGTCGAGTTTCACTAAAAAGAAATAACAAACAACTAATTGAAAAGAAAAACAAAAATTATATGGGTTGCCTCCCATTTATTGCTTCTTTAATGTCTTTTAGCTAGACACCTCAACCATTGTGCTCAAGGTTAATCGCTCAAAGTGATTGAGTCAACTGCTTTCTTCTCTTCATTGGGACCTTTCCTTAAGAATTCGCCAACCTCTCCCTTAGTTGCATCTACCAGCAATTGGCATCATTCATTACTCTTTTTAACCAAGTCTAGCTTCTTTTTTTCTTCCTCCAAGGCAAAATCAAAATATACAGCATTAACTTGATCGACAAAAGAATAGTCTTTAGAAACAGTAGTAGTAGGAACATATTCAACATTAAAGATTGAAAATTCTATTGTCTCTCCCAAAATAATCATGCTCAAATTTCCATTCTTCACATCAATCAAGGTATTAGTAGTAGCTATAAAAGTCCTCCCTATAAGTATGGTGTGCTCCTTCCCTTGTTGTTTAACCTCCCGCATGTTTAATACTACAAAGTCTACAGGAACAATCAATTTGTTAACCTTCACCAACACATCATCCATTATTCCTTTTGGATAACGGATTGATCTATTAACTAATTTTAGGCACATATTGGCTTGTCTTAACTGACCTGGATCCAAATTCTCATAAATAGATTAAGGCATAAGGTTTATAAACGCCCCAAGGTCAAGCAAACCCCTCAAGCTCATCACCATTACCAATTGACATTTGCACAAGAAAACTCCTTAAATCCTTCAACTTGGGGGGTAATTATTGCTATAGCACCACACTTGCAACCTCTAAAACTATCACCTTCTTATTTGGCTCGAACATCCATTTTTTGGTGCTTAGTTCCTTGAAAAACTTCACATAAGTTAGAATGTTTTTTATCACACCTAACAAAGGCAGGTCAATATTTACTTTGGAAAACATGTTATAAAGATAAGCAAATTGCTTATCTTGTTTTGATTCCTTAAAGGGGCTCGAATACGGGATTGATGGTCTATAAGGATAAGTCGCCATATGCAATCTTAGACCTTCATTGTAGCATGCCCCAGTTTTTAACCTTTCTGAACCTGACTTAAAGGGTTATCGTACCCATTTCTTCCTCCATTATGTTCACCTTCTTTGTTGGGGAGGATCTCCTCCTCTTGACCACCTGCACTAGAAAGATTAGAAGGGACCTCAACATGCTTACCGATTACCTTACCACTTCTCAAAATAGTGACTGCTTGGGCTGGCTCAAGTTGCCTGGGTAATTTCCCTTTCTGATTATTGTGCATTTGAGTCACAAGTTGCCTTATTTGGATCTTAATTCCCTTCATAAATGCCTCAAAAAATCGAACCTTTTGTTTTTCATTTCTTGATTTTGAGTTGTGACCTGAATAAACACATTCAAGCTTTCCTCCAAAGAAGGCTTATTTGGTAGGTTTTAAAGTGAAGATTGCCTTTTGTAATAATTCGGCCTCTGAAAATTTTGGTATTATGGTTGGGTTTGTACTAGTGGATTATTGATCTTCCATGAAAAATTGGGGTGGTTTTTCTAACTAGGGTTATAGGTGTTTGAGTACGGATCAATTAACTCCCTTAGCTAAAAACCATTGAGTGAGTTCACTTGTCCTTCTCTATATGTAAAAGGCTCACAAGAATACAAACAAACGTTAGCTCCATGACCACAAGTTCCACATATAACACGTACCTCTTGACCTGGAACGTTTTGTGGTAGTCTTGTACTCAGCATCTTTACATACCTTATTAACTCAACTAACTACATAGCTAGTTCTTGATTCGAGCTCACTTCATGAACTCTAGCTCTTCTTCTCCTTATGTCTCTTTTGTTGAGAATTGGCCCCTAACATTTTGAAGATCTCATACATTACTTCAATTATCTTCTCTCCTACATCTCCTCCTGCTACATTTTCCACCATATACTGACATTGTTGTGTCAATCCATCATAAAAGAACTAGTTCTACATGTGGAGTGGAAAATGATGGTGTGAACACTAAATGAGCAGAAGTTTAAAGCATTCCCACACTTCATGGAATGACTCTCCCTCTATCTAAGTAAAGGTAGTTATCTTTGTATACAACTTTAAAGTCTTCTAGTAAGAATAAAACTTTCTTATTAACTTGTTGTACAGCTCTTCCCATGTAATCAATGAACCAGGTGGAAGGGTCATTAACCATACCTTGGCCCAATACTTCAGTATGTATGGGAAGCACCTCATCCTGAGTTGATCTTCATCTAAGCCATCTAATTGGAATGTTTGGAGAGTGGTATAAAATTCCCGATTGAAGTTTAAAATGTCTTCATTGGGAACCCCATAGAATGATAGAAGCATATTGTAGTGGATACTTTTTAATTCATAGTTCTTAACTGCCTCCCCCAATCATATGTACAAAGTGGTAGCACCAATTGCTGGTCTGGCATATTCCTTTATCACTGGCTGTCTTTAACTAATCCCTTAACCTTCTGGTTTGGGTCCTTTAAGATTGTCTTCAACATCCCTTGAAGATCCTCTTATCTGATGAACGTTGTCAATAAAGGGAGCAAGTTCACCTTCTAGAGACCTCCTTCCTCATATAAACAAAATAAAAACAACAGTGAATTAATAAAAAAATTTACTAAAACAACTCAATAAAATAACATAAGAAAAATGTATGCATGAATAGACAAAACAATTGACAAAACAATTAAATTCAGTTTAGCAAAGAATTAACAAGTTATTATCTGAATTAATTATGGAAACTCAACTACTAATTACCACTTAAGTTAATATATTTTTAATTCTTAACCTAAGCGTCTATAGTTTCTAGTTCCATATTAAACTTCTCCTCTCGGTCCTTCGTTTAGTACTAAAATGATGCAAAGTTTCTTCATGCTATTACATCCATTCAGCTCAGAAACTATAACAAACATATTACAACAAGACAACCCCTCAATCATGCATATTTGACTAAAATAGCTACATTAATTATCATGAAAAAGAGATCAGCCTATAATAGTATAAACACGATTCATTATCTCCATACACTTCAATTGTATGTTGCTATCAACCAAAAAATGTAAAAGTGATTAATAGAACAAATAAACTAAAGATGCACTAACAAGCAACAGAACAATAACAGAGAAAGTAAGTTAATAGACAGAAGATAAATGAGTTCAACATTATCAGTAAAAAATGAAATAAAGATGAGCAAACAAAATAAAGACTTCTCGAACATAGAAGTTAGTGGTGGGTGTCTTGCCAAACTCAAGCCTTTAGGTGTTGGCTCTCACCTTTTGCCTCTACTCTGTAAACAAAATGAAGACTTCTCGGATGTAGAAGTTAGTGGCGGGTGCCTTGCCAAACTCAAGCCTTTAGGTGTTGGCTCTCGCCTTCTGCCTCTTCTCTCTTCTCTAAATGAATGATTGATCAAGTTCACCAATGTAACACCCCTATACGGAACCTACAATTATCCACACATATAGCAATCAAATTTCTGTACACGCATTCAAGGTATACAATTATATTCAATACTATACATATACACATTACAAAACTCCCCAATGTTTAAGATTATCATTTAATAGTAGTAATACATCTTTACATTTACATTATGATCTAAAAGAAAATATACAATTTCCTTTCTTCATTACATATGCAATCATCTGTAACTAAAAACACATTCCAAAAGTATGTTTCCTTTTACCTGTTGCCCTTAGTCTTTACAAGCTTTCCCTATACCTCACTTCTTTGACTTAGACCTGCACAAATTAACACCCATGCTAAATTTGAAAGTTTAGTAGGGAAAACACTTAGTTTGGATGACCACTCGCAACAATCATCTGCTAAACACACACATTCCGAAATATCACAACTCATATACCATAAGTTCACATTCATGAACCAAACATTGATATTCAATGCTCATGTAAACAATGATGGCATAATTAAGCAGAGAACATACTGCAAATATGTTTCAACATATTATCAAATGCCAAAAATGCACATTTATAAGCCAAATATTAATATTCAACGCTCATTGATACAAATTATCAATATAATTGCACATCATTACAATTCATCATTACAACCAATACAAATGCCATCAATACTAATTATTCATGTTGTCATGTTTTATTTCTTATTTATGACTTTTAAGTTTCCATTTTAGGTTAAGCCTACACATTTTTTATCGGTGTTGATAATGGGTGCTGTGGATATCCGAAGGTATCAAACTGTGGATACTCGAAGGTATCAAATTGTGGACACCGGTGGTGTCAAACTATAGCAGCTACATTGTAACCTTATACGGATGCCCATCTATCCACCACTAAGACAATAAAGCAGGCACTGTAACATTTCCTTTAACCATTTGTCAATTTCATAATTCATATATTGACAAGTCATATGATATACATTTCAAGTCATAAAATTTGTATCTATGTTCATACATGCAAGTCACAACTTATCACCATTAGAAGGGTGTCAAAATCACACTTGTATAATCATACTATACACTTATGAGTAATAAATACGCATACAAATCATTTATGTACATGTAAGTTTTCTTTGGAATGCATTATGCTCAATCTTAAGTTCCAATGTTCAATCACCCAAATCACACATGGTAAGTCCTATTTCATTTATTTCTAGTGTTTGAAAAGTTTCATACACATTCAAAAAGGGTTAGATAAGATTCGGTAAAAATCAGAAATGAAAACAAACTCAAAACAGTGCAATTTAAGCTAAACCCTAAAATGGTATAAAAATAGGCAAACTATCAGTCCATAAACAAATCACATGACGAAGTCTAACTGTTCCATAATATTCATATAGAAAAAGTCAAAGCTGGGTTTTATGATCTTCTAGAAATTTGTCCATCTATCCTCTAGTTTCCAAAAAACTAAAGATCAGGCCATTTAGACTTCTAACACATAAGTTATAGACCAATTATCACATGTTGCTTCAAAATAGGGGCAGCTTCAGGTCACCATTTTCTATCCCCATTTCTAATGTCATAAAGCCAAAACTAAGTTAGAGTCTCTTTTAAAGATTTCTATTTTTGTCTTACTTTTCATATGCAACTGAAATCATCAAATTTAGAGGTCTGTAGACTTATTTATGACCCAAAAAATGTGATTGATTCAACAAACCCTAGACAGAATTCTACTACATAATACTCTCTTGTCATATTCAACCAATTCTATGCAAGATAACGCCAAAATAACACAAAAGCATCATCCCAACAACCATTCTACATCCAAATGAATATTTTTACATATTCAAACATATAGATACAGAAATTAACTAAGTGAAGTCCCAAACCTTAAAATTGACAAAGTAGTTTTTCTAATGATTTTCCTTCCCTTCCTCTTTGGTTTTGCTTGAATCACCAAATGAAAACTGATGGGATGAAGAAGTTGAAATGGAGAGGAGAAAATTTTGAAGTTAATCCATCAAAGTGTCATCCATCCCCTCTCCATATGTTTTCTGATAAATTTACTAGTCTTAGACATATGTTTCCATCTCATTGGACCATATGTAACAATACCATTGGACCATGTGTTTCAATCCCATTGGACCATATGTTACAATTCTATTAAACTAGGTGTTAAAATTATATTAGACCATGTGTTACAACTCTATTGGACCATGTGTTACAATTCTAGTGGACCATATGTTATAATTCTATTGGACACGTATGCTTTAATCTTATTGGTCCATAAGTTGACTTTAGGAAAATTGTATATTGTTCCTTCTTCTTCCTTTAATTCCCATATTGTCCTATAATCTTATCAATTTATTTCATTCCCGTATTTATTAAGTTTCTAATGGCATAAATTTCATGCAATTTGGTTAATTATATTAGGAGCTATACTAAAAAAACTACAGACTATTCAAAAACAAGGACAATAGCCAGAACCTAATTTCAAAACAGAATTCAGAACTCTTAGAGGTAGAATAAGATTTTTGTTCCTTATGAAGGTTTTAGACCTATATCTCTAGTTTAATATCTAATTAAAATTATCTTTAGCAATCTATAGGCCAAGATATGGCTAAATTATAGAAATTTGTTTAGTGAAACCTATCCATTCAATAAGGTACACATCCCAAATCAACTAACTTTGGTTTTATCATGCAAGAGCAACATAAAAATACATCCAATTTAACCAAAAACATCCCACTTACTTATGGAATACTTCTTTTATAAATTCCCCTCACATCACATTCATAAATCCAATAAACCATATAAAAAACTCCCATATATGTTTCATATCTAAGTATGTATGTCCATGCTAAAACGAACAAATTACCCATTAATCTATGTCTTTTACATTAAGTACCATTATGTCTCTTACTGAGATGCACTTAGTTCTTTATGTTCACTTCTTAACACCCTAGACATGCTATAACTTCCAGGGTATATGTTGGGGTGTTACAACTAAGATTCAGCTTCAACTCTCACTTTTTGCCTCTGCCCCAAGCTTCCGTATATCTACTGTGTTTCTCTCTTCTCACCCAACTTGCTTTCTCTCCTTTCTTCTCTCAACCGAAGATCTATTTCTTCTCTGCCTCCACACTTCTCTCTCTATCTCTCTGTGCCTCCCTAATGCCTCTGTGTATAAAGAGTGAAGAGTGAATGAAAAGATGTCCCCTTCGTCACCAACCTCTCCTTCTATTTGTACTATGCTCCTAGGTCTAGGGTTTTATGTCCTCAATCTACAACTTCCATGTAATAAAATAGACAGAGTTAATGAAAAGTTGCAAGGGGGTGACTATGTTTATCACCCCTGTAAGGGTTGGTCATCCCATGCATAAACTTGCATGGTGGTAACTAAAGATCACCACCTAATGCACGGTGGTGACAGGTGACTCATTAGGCACCACCTGTATGGTGCTGACTAAAATGTCACCACCAGGCATACACTTTATGGTGACTCTTTAGTCACCACCGTATAGGTAGTGACATCCTATTTTTTATATTTTTCTTTTCATGAAAAGTGACATAAACTTTAATTTTTCATGCAAAATTCACAAATTAATACAATCAACATATGTGCAATATTCACACCATTCATTCAGTTTATCTCTCATTTAGATCAACTTATATGAATTTGTAACCAAAATCAAGATATGAAGGCAATTAAATGCAATAGAAAATGGATACAATAATAGGATTGGTGATGGAGCTCACACTATCTTCTAGTATGTTTCTTAGACTAATTTTTAAACCTCTTAGGGACGTTAGGGAACTCTATTCTCTACATCACCCAAATCCTAAAGAAGCCACTATGAAAGAGTTGCTTAGTAATATAACTGAAGTGTTTGATCATATATCTAAATCAGCTATCATTGATTTTCTTTCTAATATTTCTTTAAATCTAAATAGTAGGTACTCTATTACGTGAAAAGGCTCTCCTAATGGCCTGTTCTCTTCCAAAACTTGTAGGGATATCCTCAAACCTCAACTTCCTTTTATCCCTTTAAAAATGGTGATTTTCTCTAGTCCTAGAGTTTCTACTACTCTATAGCTTGCTATTAGAAGGAAACTTCATACTGTTAATAAAATTAGAAGATTTTTAACAATATCAGGCACTTGCCCTATATGCATACTAGAGGAAGAAACCATTTACCATCTCTTTTTTCAATGCTTTTATACTAGCTTCATCTAGAATGCATTGTTGCAAACTAGTAACTTCCCCTCCCCTCTTTCAACTTGGCAGAGGTAGTGTTCTAGTTCTATCATCCGTTTTATTTTGGAAATGTAGATCATATAGTCTATAAGATATGCCTAGGGAACACCGCCTAGGGAACACAATTTATTCTCTCTAGAAAGAAAAAAACACATGAATTTCTATCACCAATCCAAGAATAGACACTAATATTGAAAAAATTTTATTGACGATAAAGGATCAACTTTTGGTACATAAACTACATCTTAATTGATGTAAAAACATAGGCATTTGATTGAGCTTAATATAAGATAAGGCTTTCTCAATGAACTATGTAAATATATTTCTTCTAACGATTTTAATTTTTGCTAGTGGGATAGTTAAAAGATATGAGTTTTTGACTTTTACCTTTCACATACAAAGCTTCAAGGCTTAGGTATAAGTTTTCGAGTTGTATTCATTAGTAAAGTTATATATAGGTGATCCAGCTTTTAGCTACTTGGGTTTTTATAATCCCTTTGAACATTTGGTCCAATAAAAGTTATCTAATTTTAAAAAGCTATATTAATCCAATTTTTCCCTAAATTATGTCTAACACAAACAAGTTCTTTAATTACATTTAACAGTTAGGAAACCTAGGACAAACTCTTCAGATTTAATGCAATAATGACATTAAGAATTAGAAAAAAAATTAGTATAAATAATAATTACACAAGTTTGAATTATTTAACTTAAGGCTATGTTACCCCTCATGATGCACGACCATGAGTTTATCACTTTTGAATCATGAACAATAATAATTACAAATTAAAAACCTAATTCTAGCAATAAATTTGCATATGAATAAGATAGTAGGCCTAAAATAATCCAAACAAACAAAAATCATAAACACTAGTCTTAGAATACAATAATGAATTCTGTAGAAGAGTAATGAATAACATTACTGTAATCGATTAATGTATAAGCAAGGTTTTAAGGTTCAACATCCCCTTGAACTAGAAGTAATAGACCTAGTCTTGTATAGTTCTTAAATTCACAAGTCCACTAGAGAGGGAAAATTTTGAAATTTTGGTTGTTTGTTACCCCTTAACGAGAAAATAAGAGGTTTAAATTACCTATGATTTTCTAAGAAATTAAGAAAAATAAAAGTCTTAAAATAATCTTATCAAAAATTAATAAAGGAAGGAAGTAAATAAAATAAAATATGACTACTAAATAAAGCATAATTACTTAATATAGAAATTTGTAATAGTAGTGGCTTTAAGTGAGAATTCAACCATGATACTTTCTGATTATGGAAAATTAAGCATGAAAATTGTAGCTCTATTTTTAGGCTTTCCATAATATCTTGGATCTCCTCAATCAGAATTTGGATGAGAAAGAAAAAAGTTATATTATCAAACAATAGTTAAACTATTCAAAACAATGAAATTAAGCTATTGCTTCTTTTGCATTCTTTTGCTACCTAACTCAAAGTATGAATCAAAATGAATATCTTAGTTACAAAATAAGCATTAAAAACTAAGAATCATGGAATAAATAAATAATCAATCAAGAACTTATCAAAAATAGTATTCTTTTATTAATCATGGAATAAATAAATAATGAATCAAAGTGAATATCTTATAGTACCTCTTCTTTTGTTTTCTTGCATATTTTCTTATAATATTATGATTAACTTTAACAAAATCAAACAATCATCAATTGTATTATATTAAAAATTAGTTTCATTTAGCACCAGTTAGTATTTGTAAAATTGCTTTGATAAATTCTTAAGTTCTTGGATGTCATTAGACCATTATAAACTATTAATCTAAACAAGACTTAACTAAAAACATTATACGAGTTGTGAGATAAAGACATATTAGCTATTTTCAACTTTTATAACTTTAACATAAGACTTTTAAATTTTCTTCTCTTAAAATTTTTGTCGTTATTTTCATCTACTATAATTTTTTTGCGAGACATCTCAATTTTCTTGCTTCAAATCTTTTATGACTTTAAGATTTGGTGTCACAACCTAACCTTGGATCACAAATGGTGCCAAAGAAACAGTAACCTTAACAAGCCTAAAATACCATCAAATCCCTATATCCATAATAAAGATGAAATTTCAAAATGATCAAATTCGTGCTAATAACAATCAAACAGTTTTAACAATATACAGTACTCAATGTGCTACAATGTTAAGATAGTTAATATAAGGGAAATCTAATATGTACAAGATTATTACGGCTCTAGAGTCAAAATGTTGGACCCCACACCCCGCCCTTAGGTCGGCGGCGTGTGTTTGCGGGACATACCGCGGCATCCAACCTTACTCA
>JANQAP020555553.1:0-14485 GCA_026874005.2 Erythroxylum coriaceum | reverse complement strand
TATGTGATATTTGATCTTATAAGGACTAATTCGTAATTATGACTAAAGTTTGACTTTAGTTGTAATTTTGATAAAATTCAAGGACATAAAAAATATGATTTTTCATATAAAAGGAAAAATTCGAAAATTTGGAGCTAGCACTTTTTACATTTTCCTCTCAAATTAGATTTGAGTTTTCTCCGAAAAGATATGTGGATACCATTAAAGGCCAGACAATTGAACGGCTCGTGGATTGACGGATTCAAGGTGAAAGGAAAAATCCAATAGGAAATCGAAACAGTTTAGTATAAGTTTGTTAATTTCTTATTTTATGTTTCCAATTAAATTTTGTTAAAATTGATTTTGTTGAAAAAATTTAAATTGATTCCGTTGCGCTTAGATTCGATCTTGCGTTTATTTTCCAATAGTGGTATCAGAGCTACCTTTAACAGATTTAATTGTGATTCATAAGTTTGTGTTATTTTTGATTTGATTTAAATATGCAAAAGTTGCATATGTATTTGTTAAAATTGTTTTGACAATTTGGTTATATTCTTTTCTGGCATTGTCCGAAACAATATCGTTCGTATTCTATTTTTACTTGTTATGGAAATGTTCCATAAGTTTGTCTCCAGTTTGCTATCTTGAAAGGTTTTGGAACGCCTATTGTTGTTCTTCGGAAATGCAACTGAAATGTGTTATTTTTGGAAACATTATGTTTTTTATTCTGGTTCATTCAAAAGTGTTTCTGGATTTACTTTGTTAGTCGACTGCTGCTTTAAGCTTGCGTTAACTGTTGCTGGAGATGTAAAATAGTTACATGAGTTTCTGGAGATGTAAAAAGGTTACATGTGTTTCTGGAAATGTAGAATTTGATTCTTGGGTTTCTGGAAATATGGGATAGGATTCGTGTGTTTCTGGAAATTATCGTATTTTGATCTTTGTTGCGTTTGTTTTTCCTTTATGCGATGTTTTTGGCAAAGATAAACTGAAGAGTTGTTGTCTCTTTAAATGCATAACAGAAAATAGAGAAACATTTTAGATGGTGTTCTTAAAGTCTAGTTCCATGCTTCATGTTTACAGGGAATGTTTACTGTCCATTAAATTTGAGTTTTAATTGGGTTTATGTTATTGTTCTTCTGTTATTTTTCTAATATGCATCAATACTATTTATTGACACAAATGCTTCAATGAATGCATATGTTGATGTGTGTTTGATTTTTTTGTTGTTTGTATTAATGTTCACTCAACCTATAATGAATCAAATGCTTCAATTACTTTGAATGTGTTTTCGGTGAAAAGGATTAATTGGGCTTTAGTGTGTCAGAAAATAGACCACTATTTTCTAGAGTTTTATGTGAATAAAAGTTAGTGTTTTTATACCTTTTGAGATGGCGTTGAGGGTAGACTAGACTAGAGGTAGAGCATGCATAGGATAGTAGACTAGACAACAGATCAGAAAGAAAGAAAAAAAAGGGAATTATAGACGTTCTGGAGAAGCAGGGGTGCGTGTTGTGCTGGCGTGTGCGCTTCTCCAATATTTTTGTTATTTTTTTCCTTAATGAGATTAAGGTTTATTTTAAATTAAAAAATTCAATTTAATTGCTCAAGAGTTGATTAATTAAATTAAATATTGTTCAATTTAATTTGTCAAAAGTTGATCAACTAAATTAAATATTTTCAATTTAATTTTTCAAGAGTTGATTAATTATATTAAATATTTTTCAATTTAATTTTTCAAGAGTGGATTAATTAAATTAAATATTTTTTAATTCTATATTTAGAATATATTTATGTAATGCGATTCTATTATTTAGAATGAGACCTAATTTTTAAATCCCTCATTAAATATTAAGTATATGTTTAGAACATGAATAATGCCTTCCATTGTTATAGGATTAAACCAAAGTTTTGTTTAAGGTTAAGCTTGTTGAGTAAATTCAAGGTCACTTTAACTCGAACATGTTTAGTCTTATAACTGTGGGTTTTACTTAACTAAATTTTTATGATTTGGATGAGTTAACTCATGATCATATTAATTTAGAGGCAAGGTTAGGAATAACATATTAGATATGTTTTTGGCAAATAGTTGTCCCCTAACGGATCTAGGAATCACATAGGATCTGATTGATCAAATGTTATCTACCTAATTTTAATTTAGTTAGTTTGTTGAGCAAACTCAAGATTAATTAAATTAAAATGGGATTCTAGCCCACTAGGAAATTATATGATAATTTCTCGAATTAATAGTGAAGGCTATTAATGTGTTTAAAATAGTGGGAGTAACTAAAATTTTAAAGTCCTTGTTTATTTGGTTTTACGACATATACTAATTTTTGTTTTTGATTAAACAGTTGTTGAAAAATGAGTACGAACTTGTCCTTAAGGAACATCATGGATGTAAACAAATTGATTGGACCAAATTTTTCAGACTGATTGTGTAACCTTAAAATTGTTTTAAGACAAGAAAAGAAATTATACGTTCTTGACACTGAGCTTCCACCTGAACCTGCGTAAGATGCTGCCAATGAGGATTGGGAATATTATCAAAGTCATATTAATGACAATAAGCAAGTTACATGTGTGATGTTAGCTAACATGTCTCCCGAACTTCGGAGGCAAAATGAAAATATGAATGCAAGGGAAATGTTCCTACACCTTCAAGAGTTGTTTGGTGCACAGAGTTGGGTGGAGAGGTTTGAGACTATGAGAGCTCTGTTTCAATGTCAGATGGCTCATAGATCTTCAGCGGAACTTCATGTTCTACAGATGATTGGCTACATTGAAAAATTAGGCTAGTTGGGGTATGAATTGAACCTTGAGTTAAGCATTGATTTAGTGCTCCAGTCTTTTGCCCCAAGTTTTTCACAATTTATTATGAATTTCCACATGAACAAAAAGGAAGTGTCATTGGTTGAATTGCTCAACATGCTCAAGACTGCTGAGGGATGCCTTAAGAAGGAATCCAGTTTTGTTCTTGTTGTTGGCTCTTCTTCTTCCAAGAATAAGTGTAAGATCCTTAAGAAAAAGAACAAGAACAAGAACCAGAAGGCTTCTGCTAAAGTAGCAAAGCCAGCAGGTGGTGTCAAGAAGAAGAATGACAAGGGCATCTATTTCCATTGTGGCGTAGCTGGACATTGGAAAAGAAACTACAAAGCTTATCTTGCTAGCTTGAAGGAAAAGAAGTTAAGCGTAACTTCAACTTCAGGTTTGTTTATGATTGAAATCAATCTTTCTACTTCTATTTCACAATCTTGGGTATTAGATACCGGATGTGGTTCTCACATTTGTAATAATGTGCAGGGACTGACAGATAGTAGAGCATTGAGAAAAGGCGAAGTGGACCTACGAGTCGATAATGGAGCAAGAGTTGTTGCATTAGCTATAGGAACTTGTAGTTTAGCTTTGCCTTCTAGTCTTGAACTTGAACTAAATAATTGTTATTATGTTCTTGTTATCACAAGAAATATTATTTCTATTCCATGTTTGGACATAAATGGATTTGTCTTCATTATTAAGAATAACAGTTATTCTTTTTACAAAGATGATGTTTATTATGGATCTGGTCTTCTTGCAAATGGTTTATATGAATTAGATCTTTAAAGACCAATTCTAAACATAAATAGCAAGAAAGGGAAATTAAGTGACCAAAATTCATCTTATTTATGGCATTATAGGTTAGGTCATGTTAATGAAACAAGAATCACTAAGTTACATAAAGAAGAAGGATATTTAAATCCTTTCGATTATGAATCATATGAAACTTGTGAATCTTGTTTAATAGGTAAGATGATCAAACTACCCTTTAGTGGAAAGGGACAATGTGCTAATGAGTTGTTAGAGCTTATACATTCAGATGTATGTGACCCTATGTCTACTTAAGCTAGAGGTGGATTTTCTTATTTCATAACATTTACAGATGACCATTCTAGATATGACTATGTGTATTTAATGAAATACAAGTCTGAAGCATTTAAAATATTCAAAGAATTTAGACTTGAAGTAGAGAAACAAACTAGTAAGAGTATTAAGACATTTAGATCTGATCTAGGTAGCGAGTACTTGTACCATGAGTTTCTTGGTTTCTTGAAAGAGAATGGGATTCTTACACAATGGACTCCGTCTGGAACTCCACAACATAATGGAGTTCCTAAAAGGAGAAACCATACTTTATTAAATATGGTACATTCCATGATGAGTTTCATTTTGGGGATATGCTCTTAAAACTGCTGCTTACCTATTAAACAAAGTTTCGTCCAAATCGGTTTACAAGACTCCATATGAGATATGGACTGGTAAAAGACCAAGGTTATCACACTTAAAGATTTGGGATGTGATGCTTATATGAAGTGTGCAATGTTTGATAAGCTTGAAGCTAAATCAGATAAGTGCATGTTTGTGAGGTATCCAAAAGAAACTTTTGGATATCAATTTTATCATCCTCTTGAGCAAAAGGTGTTTGTCTCAAGACACGCTATATTCTTATAAAGAGAATTTATTCTTAAAGAAACCAGTGGGAGTGATGTGGAACTTAGAGAAGTTCTAGAACCACAAGCACACATTCAAGTGGAACAAGAACCACAAGTTGATACATTATATGTACAACCAATGGTTCAAGAAACACATAGTCCGCGACACTCTAAAAGGGTACGCCATCCTCCTGTTAGATTAGATCTACATGTTGAAAAAGGAAATGATAATGCTTCGCTTATGAATGACGAACTTACTGATTTTAAGGAAGCAATGTCAGACATCGATTCTTTAAAATGGCAAGAAGCTATGAAATCTGAAATGGAATCTATGTACACTAACCAAGTATGGACTTTGGTGCATACACCTGAAGGTATAGTACCTATTGGTTGCAAGTGGATTTTTAAGAGAAAACTGATATAGGTGGAAATGTACATACGTACAAAGCAAGGCTAGTGGCAAAAGGTTACTGTAACATCCCACTCCCATCTGACACATGCACGTACACCCTTCGGACACACGTGCACATGCCTGATAGAAATGGTGTGTTAACCATTTCACCTTCACTATATCACATGGCATCGTAAGTAAAACCATAAATAACACATTGTCTGAAAATCAAAATTTTCCTCATTTCATTTCTCAAACTATCATTTACATTGTAGCATTAACCATCATCCATATTTTACAATGTCAACCTAGAGTGTTTACAACTCAGTCTACTTAATATGCTACATATATGAGGAAACTAAACAAAAATTAAAACAAACTATTCCTTTAGTCCCAGCTGGCTGACCTTTGAGCCATATTTGATCTCCACAAATTATACAAAATCGCTTCTATGCAGTCTTAGAAGCTAGGTCGTCACTCTCTCGAACCTGAAATTGTCAACGTTGCAATTTTGGTGAGTTTTGCGAACTCAGCTGAGTAACTATCCTCGATGGTTCACTCTTGTCATACAACACACAATAAACCATGTTATCATGTAATTCCATTCAACTTGAATTTTGTCAAGTAATAACACATAACACTTAATCATATTTGTCATACTTCAAAAACAAAATTCAAACATTTCATCATTTCAGTACAATTTTTCAGAACATACACATTGACAATTTATCACATATTTCATACACAAAGTTCTCAAAACATTGCAATCATTCAATTTATTTGGATCATATGTGCATACAATATTATGAGACTCGATTTCATTTATTTCATTATTGTGACTGTGTGCCTTTTTCTTTATCCCGTATTCGTTATGGATACCGGGCTCTTTCATACTACCCCTTATCCATCGGGGATACAGGGCTCTTTGTACACATTGAGCCTTAGGCTCTAATCACGAATGTCTGAGCTTTAAGCTCTTTTTCACTGGCGACATCAGTCACAACTGCCTTTATATTTCATGCATTGGAATGAAATGCATTTCAAAATTTCAAACATCACATTTGATCAATTACATTTGCATTCATGCTCTTGTTCACAATAATCATCGAACTAGGTCTAGTATGAACATTCAAGTTGAGAACCATGTAGTCAATCTCATTCACATATAAATAGCATTTCTAAGGTTTAATCATGCATCAAAACTCCTTGGACATTTCATGTCTGGAATTTAGTACACATTCATTAATATCGAATTCAATTCAGTAATAAACAAAACAATTCAAGGTGAGACCATCTTATGTTACTCACAATTGCTCCCTTTTTGCTTATTGCCTTGAAGTTCCGACAATATTTGGAAGTGGTCGCTCTACTTGCTCTTCTATATGCAATCAAATACAATTTCATGTTGCCACAATGTTCATGTAACTGAATATGCATTTTTTTAAATGAATCATGTAACAGGCATATTCAATGACATATGCCCGGGTATACTTATGTAATAAATCGATGCCTAGATCAATTGTACTCCAAATGTGTCAAATTTCATACATCCATTAATTATTGCAGCTTTCATGTCAACACAACTTTCGGGTCTACTTTACATGATCATTATGACAAGGAAAATGGTGTATTTCTATAATGGGTTCTTCTAGACAATTGTTCCCCTGTGCCTTAAGTTTCTAACGACTCTAAGATCATACAATTTGGTTCATTATTCTATGAAATATGCTTAAAATACTACATACTGAGTCCATTTGAAATTTTGGCTAGGGCATGATCATGCATTCAAGTTCCATAACTCATATCTCTCAAGTCCAATATCTAAAAATTACAAACTTTATACCAAGTGAAAGCTAAGATAATAAGCTGCAACTTTTGTGAAGATACCTTTGTCTAATTCTGCCTACATCAATACAGTTTATTCGATAACAACAGGATATGATTTCTGTCTCGGGTAGTACTATAGCCTAAGTCAACACTCACTTTCATGCCAAAATTTGAAATTCTTAGAGACATAATTAAAAGTCTACTTCTTCAATAAAGTTGTATCCATAAGTCGCTAATTTAATCAGAATCAAGAATCAAATCATTTGTAAATCTCCAGGTCAAGATATAATCAAAATACCAAAGCATGTTCAATGAAAATATTCCAGTTCATAATATTCCAGCAGACTCCCTCACTTTCATCCAATCAATCTTTTTCAAATCAATTCAGATGGCTTTAAATTTTTATGGAGAGGAAAAACAATGTCTTAGGAATGTATTGGTTCAATTTTCAAGTTATTTGGAGGTCGGGAGACAAAGTTATAGTCAAACGAATCCAAGATGTGCAGTTTGAGAAGCACTGTTGGCCATGCAACCATAGTGCACGACCATGCACTCCAATTCTAGAAACTGCAGATTCTCTTCCTTCTTCTTCCTTTCTTCCACCTACCCCATCATCTCTAATTTGTACTCTCCCATTTACCTCTTCATTTCAAATCCCATTTCAATTCAACTTACTATAAACCAGCTCATAACTTAAGATTAAATTCAAACATCTAAAAACTGATGTATACACGTATTTCAACATTTTCAACTTTCTCTCACTACTGTAATTTTGTTTTCAACAATAACAATACACAAACAAAAACAGAACCTATAGCCATATGGTTCTACACCACATTTTCTGCTATGGTCTACTTCACTAAGTTTTTCATTAAACTCCATTCAATCGGTATTACACTTCCTGCACATTCTACTACACTATATTATCAACTCATCATTAACATCGAAACTACTCAACTTTCACAATTCATGCATGAAGTCATTTTCAACCATTAAAAACATCATCAGAATCAGTTATAGTATCCAGAAAACTAAAACCACCACTTACTTGATTCTTCAACAAATTCCAGTAGTGAAAATGAAAGACATGGCTTCGGTGGTTGGACATAAAACAAGAAGATTAAGCAGAAAAAAACACTAGCTGGATGGAAATGTTTGTTTCGCACAGGAAAATACTTATGCAAAGATCAAAACTGTAGTTCGATGAAGATTGACACAAAGGGGAAAAATTTAATGATGAACACTTTTGGTGAACAACCGAAAGCTTCATCTTTTGTTTTGTTTTGTTTTTTCCCTCCAATAAGACACACGTGACTATGTGTGTCCCTTACATATGGGCCATGTGTCAACATACAAGGCTGTCATATGTCACACTGTGATTGGTTCATTATTTCACTATTTTTCCTTGTCCCAAAATTCCAAAATATTCGAAATTTCACCAAAAATTTTGAAATAATATTAATATTCTCCAAATCAATTTTCAACACATAAAAACCACAATTTGCATTTTAATCGCATTTATAACTCAATTATACCTTAAAAATGTCAATGAATGCATATACAATTATTTCATGAATACCAATACAATTCACATATTTAAATATGCCATATGATGCGTGAAATGCACTTTTAATTTCTCAGTATACACTATTCTGGGGTCTTAGCCCCTAACATGGGATATTGGGACGTTACAGTTACAGACAAAAACAGGGAGTTGATTTTGATGAAACTTTTTCGCCAATAGCAATGCTTAAGTCCATTAGGATTTTATTGGTTATAGCTGCATACCATGATTATGAAATTTGGCAAATGGATGTCAAAATAACATTTCTCAATGAGAATTTGCAAGAGAATGTGTATATGACACAATCTGAAGGTTTTGATTCCAAAAAATTTCCTTATCAAGTATGCAAGTTGCAAAGGTCCATTTATGGACTGAAACAAGCGTCGCGGAGTTGGAACATCTGTTTTGATGAAATAATCAAAGAGTTTGATTTTATAAAAAATATGGATGAACCTTGTGTTTATAAGAAGGTAAGTGGGAGTGCAATCATTTTCTTAGTGCTTTATGTGGATAACATATTGCTTATTGGAAATGACATTTCAATGCTCTAGTCTATTAAGATATGGTTATCCAAGAATTTTTCCATGAAGGATATGGGAGAAGCAGCTTATATACTAGGTATAAAGATCTATAGAGATAGATCAAAAAGGTTGCTTGGTTTGTCCCAATCCACGTACATAGACAAAGTGTTAAAGAGGTTTAGCATGGAGAATTCCAAGAGGGGATTCTTACCTATATCGCATAGGATTTATCTGTCTAAGAGCATGTGTCCTAAGACGCAAGAAGAAAGAAATAGAATGGATGGTTTTTTGTATGCTTCATTATTAGATCGATCATGTATGCGATGCTATGTACGAGACCAAATGTTGCTTATGCTTTGAGCATAACAAGCAGATATCAAGCTAATCCTGGTGAAGGTCACTGGACAGCTATGAAAAACATCTTGAAGTACTTGAGAAGGACTAAAGATATTTTTTTGGTCTATGGAGGAACTGAGTTGAGAGTTCAAGGTTATTTGGATGCCAGTTTCCAATCTGATCAAGAAGATAGTAGATCACAGTCAAGGTACATTTTTACTCTTTGTCGTGGTGAGGTTAGTTAGAAGAGTTCCAAACAACCAACCATCACAGATTCAACAACTGAAGCTGAGTATATTGCAGTTTTTGAGGCAGCAGAGGAAGCAGTTTGGATCAAGAAGTTCATCAATGAACTTAGAGTGGTTCCTAGCATTGTTGATCCGATAGTATTATATTGCGACAACAATGGTGCTATTGCACAAATGAAGGAACCGAGGTCTCATCAGTGATCCAAGCATGTACTCAGAAAGTTTCACTTGATCCGGGAGATAGTAGAATGGAAGGACATCCTGATAGAGCGAGTTTCTACTAAAGAGAATCTTGCTGATCCTCTCCCTAAGCCTTTATCTCAAAAGAGACATGATAGACATATGGATGGCTATGGTATTCGATACACTGATGATTAGCTTTAGTGCAAGTGGGAGATCGTTGGTTTATGCCCTTGCAGCCAATTTATGTTGGTTGTAAATTTATTTGTATGACAACATTTTATTCAATAAAAGGCATTCTTTATCTTTGTGTATTTGTTAATTATTTAATTGTTAATCATAAAGATAAAATCCATGGAATAATTATTATGCAATTAGAAATTATAATGTGATTATAATTATGAGATTCAAATTGCATTTGTTATATTATTCCTAAAATGTTCCTAGTCATAGTTATAATGCCAGAAAATGGCAGGAAATATAGCGTAACAATTTTAAAACCTGTACTATTTGGTAGGTTGAGATATATTTATAAGTGTGTGTTAAATTTAGAGTGCTTTGAGTTATTTATCCCATAATTTATAACTAATACACCTTTATTAATACTTGAATTAATGAATTTGCGAAGAAGAATAAATGATTTTGTGCCTCCTATTTAAAATTCAAGTATTAAAAGTGAATAGATATACACTACAAGATCCATTTATTGGCTACGTCTTAATTGGAGATGATTTCTAAATCATAGCTAAAAGTAACCTTTTAATGTCGATTTAAATATTCGTCGCTATAACAAATGATTTTACGATGATTTAACGAAACGTTGAAAAAATGAACATATTTTATGACAATTACAGAATATCGTTGTAATAATATCAAGTTGTAATGACATTTAAATAATTTTGTTGCCAAAGAGAAAGTTTTTGTGACGAACAGGAGTATCGTCACCAAATGTCAGGGAAATCAATGTACTTGGCGTCGATTATGGTGAAGCGATGCAAATGGTTGGAACAAATAGCGACTAAAATATATATTGCGTCGCTAATAATCGCCTTTTTTGGGACAATTGGCGTAATCATTGCACAAGGGATAGACAAACATAATATTGAGCGACGATAAATGGAAATTGTTATAGAATGTATACTTTGTGCAATAGTTAGTCCGTCGTTAATATTTGTCGACGAGTTTCTGAAGCGTTGCAGATGGTGCCACATATGGCAACTATTCATTAGATTCGTTGCAACAAGTATGTTAAATATTTTCCATAAATGTTTAGGTGAATTCTGATGAATTTTTGTAAGTGATAATTTTGTGAAAATTAATAATATTTGGAAGATAGTTTGTTAATGCTAAGTGTACTTAATAATCATAGTCAGGGTTAATTACAATTGACATTTTTATAATCCTAGTTAAGATATCTTTTGTTGTCAAGTTGTCTTCAATGTTTAAAACATATTGTTCAAAAACACATGGTAGGTTATTTAAAATATGATAAGTAAATATATTTTGGACATTAAAATAATTGTGAACCAAAAATTTTAAATTTAATAGATAAAAATATCATAAATTTAAGTAAACAATTATTCTTAATCATTAATATTTAGTAACAGTAAAAAAATTATTAATAAAAATTTTGGAAATGGTGTCAGTATAATATAATGATATATGGTAAGTAGTACAAGATTTTAATTAGAAGTTTAATAATTCTTACAAACATAGAACGACAATAATAACAACGACAATAGGACCAATCTTACCCCTAACTAGTAGAGAGGTTGTTTTAAAAATTCTTATAGACGGAATAATAAATAAAGTTTTAAGTTGATTCCATCGATAAAGAGTTGAAATAATTATTTTTTGGATTCCAAGTGACATGAGAGTCGGTAAAGGTAAATGAGTTCCCTATGTCTGGACTCCCAATAAGGGCCCTTGCACGTTCGAAGTCACCAATTGAAATAGTGAAAGATCTTCCCTCAGGTGTAGGGTTGTTGACACCCTCTTCTAACAACTTCTTCGGTATAGCTAAACTTCTAGAGGATATAGTGAATGAGTCCCCAAATTTAGTATGGAAGACAAGTTGATCAGATGAACTGCCAGTACGATGCGTTTTACCTAAAACATAATCAGTATAAAACTTAGATTGTTAGTTTAGCGAAACCGTTTAACGAACCCAAATTGGAACACATGCATACCTGATTGACCAGACATAGTCATTGAAATCGACGAATTTTTCAAAACAACCGATTTCCCTAATCCTTTACGGACCATTACGACATCGCCCCCACCTCCACTTCCATCTATGTTCTCTTGAAGATTCAAGGAAGCTTAATATAAGATATAGTATATAAAATCAAATCTTCATATATATAATAGGTTCATAACAAGAAATGACATCTAGATAATAATGAAAGTGAGATAGTTCAGATGATACTAAAAACTTTGAAAAAGAAGATTAGATATAGAAGGCAGACGGTTATTAGTGTATGAAGAGGGGATTTGTTCTACATTGTTTTTTTTTCTTCAGTAGGGACAATTTTGCCATATTCCTCCCAACGAAATGAATTTCCACCATCGGAAACTAATCGCCACGTCGACATTCCTCGAAGAATTAGGTTAAGAGTTATATTATGCAAAAGTGAATTTAGAATAAAATTCATTATGTTCAACGAAAATTTTGATGATAAGTGAAAGTCCTATAGTTTAGTACTTATACATCTTCAATCTACCTAATGAGATGAAAGTTACCTTTATTAAAGTAAAAGTAATCCATTTACCCTTTATATCATATATAAATTTTAGAATTTAAAATAGATTACACATGGCTATGTTCTTGATGTAAACAAATATAGTATTATAGATAGGGTTATATTATTATTATCAAAAAAAAGTTAAATACTCTTTCAGACCTTTCATCAAATAGTTAGCAGGCTTTCTTGAAAGAAGCATTGAAGGTTGTAAAAAAACTCAACCCATATATAAACAAAAAAGGAAGACAATAAATCATCTTCAAAACACAAAAACAAACACAACCCATACACCATATGCAAAAAAAAGAACTCACAATAAACACCTAAACGTATAAGTAAAACAAAGCACAAGAAGGAGGGTTTGAAAATAGAAAAGAAGAATAATACCAGCACAGTTAAGGATGTTTCTTCGACGGTGACGACCATAACACACTAAAGGGGCAATGGTTATTGGACCGTGAATGTAGAGGAATGTTGATATCGTCGCTAAATAGATGGATAAATTAAGCAAAGCGAAACATCATTGCATTCATACAAATGACAACAAATTTTTAAATTGGCCACGAAATTTGTGATGAGGGTTTTAAATATTTGGAAGTTAAAAAAAATTAAGTTGAGACGCTATCATTTGTTTAACGCTAAATGATATCATCTCAACATCTGTTAAATGAATCAACGATGAGGTCACCCCCTATTTCCTTTCTCCCACGCTAGCTTCTGCCTTTTTCCTATCTCCTATGTTGGTTTGTTGTAGGGATGTCAATGGGCCGGACCGGGCTAAGAGCTGGGTGACCTATAGCTCGACAAGCTGGAGCTGGTCAGCCCATGGCCTGACTCGAGGTAAGCCATTCAACATTTGTTCTCTGTGATGTTTTGTATACACAGTGTTGGTATTTTAAGAGAAAACATTGCACATGTTTAATGAATTTTTGGAGTGTTTTTGAGCTTGTTTCGATTATCTATGGTGCATTTGGCTTTGCAATGTGTTACAACATGTTGGGGAAGGAAAAAGACATGAATTCCTTAGTTTATTTGGGATGAATCTATCATGTCTTTGAAGTGCTCGACGAAAGTTCAGAGTGGTCTTTTTAATGGTTTTCTCCTTGTTTTAAATGTCTAAATATCCCTTCAGGTGTCTCTTCACCTTAGGTAAAACCTCAGAAACCACTCTAAGGCTTCCCTTTTTAGTTTTTAATGCTTGGATACCCCTTTAGGTGTCTTTTCACTTTAGGAAAAATCTTAGAAACTAATGTAAGACTTCAACATTTAGTTTTAAATAATTAGGCAT
This sequence comes from Erythroxylum coriaceum, assembly GCA_026874005.2. Lineage (NCBI taxonomy): Eukaryota > Viridiplantae > Streptophyta > Magnoliopsida > Malpighiales > Erythroxylaceae > Erythroxylum > Erythroxylum coriaceum. Next base: position 938 of record JANQAP020555553.1, on the reverse strand, counting down.
CTTTACAAGTCTCCTACTAATTTTAGAAAAAAATTGCTATCAAACACTCTATAACTTCCACGTTTAGTTTTAAATACTTTCATACTTCCTTTAAATGTCTTACTAATTTTGGAAAAAATATAGAAACCATTTAAGTCAATACAAATAAAGGCCAAGTCAAGATGAGAAGAATCAAAAAATTCACTTCTAATTCAATATATGTAAATTCTTTGCAACTCTTATCTTGGTCATCTAATTTTTCTAAGAGCTCACAGTGCATAAAATTTATATACGTGTTGTTCACAGATAAAGCTCAATATCGTCGATAGAACCCTGAAGTTTCAAGTTGTGTAAGTTCACTATTGAAACAAAGGGTGAAGGATTATCGTTAGCGACTTCATAAATACTATAAATCTTTTCCTTCGGATGAGGAGGTAAGGAGATATGTTCTAGAATAGGTGACTCCAGAAAATTGGAGTGAAATGTGTGATTATTGGACCTCTGTGAAGTTTAAGGTTTGTCTTCTTTTTCTTCACATTTGCTTCCATTAATTTTTTTTGCATTTAATGACATAGATTTTGCAAGTTAATGATTAGATATAACTTGTCAGATTCTGTTCAAGATTAAATTTATTTCATGAAGTTGCAACCATTGTCTCATTTTTGCATTGTGTGCTTCATGTTTGTCATGTTTGTTATGTTTTTTATTTTGTTTGCTTGAGGACAAGCAAACGTTTAATGTGGGGATGTTAATAATTGTCATTTGCATTGTGTTTTAGGGTTTAATTTTCTATGCATTTAGTATGAATTTGAGTGTTGAGTGTGTATTTATGGTTTGATTGTTTAGTTTATGTATTTAAGTGTTTTTACGGGTTAGTATGAGTCTTTGAACTTAATTGTTATATTTTTGAGGTACTTTGATGTGTTTGTTAGTGTTTCAGGGTAAACGGCGAAGAACGG
>JANQAP020555353.1:0-14489 GCA_026874005.2 Erythroxylum coriaceum | reverse complement strand
TGTGAATTGATGCATCTCATTACATTGAAATGCATGATCAGATAAAGGAAGTTGTGACTGGAGTGGCCAGTGAAAAAAAGTTTAAAGCTAAAAAATGTGTATAGAGAGCCATAGGCTTAGTATTAAAATAAGTCCAATATCCACAACGAATATGGTACAGTTATTAACGAGCCCAGTATCCACAACAGATAGGGACAGTTAAAAAGACGCTCGGTCATAACAAAGTAATAATGAAAATGGAGTCACATGCGCATTTGCATATATGATTTGATATGTATTAAATGAATGAATTATTTGGACTGTTCTGTAATGGAAAAGTGAAATAGTGTATACAAATTGTATTTGTTGAAGCATGATCAAAATGTGAAATGATATGTAATATTTGATTGTATGATCTTTTTGTGAATTGAAATATAAATTGTTTTTGTGATTTGAAATAAGTGAACCATCTTATTTAGTACATGTTGCTGTGATTCGTTTGTAAATTGATTGGAGAATTGTCTTTGTGGTTTGATATGAGTGAGCACATCGATGGTGGTTCACGTACTGAATTCACAAAACTCATCAAAATTGCAACTTTGATTTTCAGGTATGAGAGAGGAGACCTAGCTATTAAGACACTCTAGAAGATATTTAGTACTGCATTTTTGGACTCAAAGAATGGCTCAAAAGTTGGTTAGCTAATATTGAGGAGTTAGATAGAATACTTTTGTATAGTGTTCTCATTTCATGTAGAATGTTGCAAAGAGTAGTAAACACTAAGATATTTTTGTGAAACTGTATATATGGATTATGTAGCGAAATACTACAATGTAAATTGTGCTTTATAAATGAAATGGGGAGTTTAATCTTTGAATATTTATGTTATATATGTATGATGCCATAATAAGTGAATGTGATTGCATTAATATCCTGCTTTCATAGGGTACGTTCTCGAATGTCCTCGAGAAGTTCAGGTATGTGCCTCCTGAAGGTGGTGCGTTACAATTTCACACTCTCTAACTGCAAGTTACAAAGGCCATAGTTAATAATGATGTTGGTATTGTTCCCTTTTATTTGATCCATGGTTTTAAATCTGTTTCTAATGGTTGACCAAAGTACAAAGAATGCTTTAGGTAGTCTCTACTTATGCCAGATTGGCCTAAACTAAGGGACCCTTAGTATTTATGTTTTGAAGATAATTTGACATGATTGTTTTTTAATAGCTTAGAGGAGTGTGGCAGCTAGATTTGAATCTTCGATGTCTGAGTTTGAATTATTGTTTGGGATGTTTTCCATTACAACAAATGTTTTAGAGCCATTTACCTTCTTGTATGATTTCTTTAACCATGGCTTAGTTTAATATTATATGTCTCATGCTGAAAAGCTCAGGGAATTTATGAAGATGTCTAAGTTCATTCTCGTTATTATACCAAAAGGAAGTGGATTCCCCATTACCAATTTTACTTTTCATCACTCCACTTATATTGTCTCTCATTTTGAGGAGTTTCGCAATTGATTAAGATTAGTTTGATCTTGTTTCTCTCACTTTAAGATAGGATATATGGATTCATCTGATCCAGAGTGCTTCTTTGTTAGTGAATATCCTCTATATTCTTTTGGTCGTCAACACTTTGGTTGTTAATATGATTGAGCTTTTGCCTAAACCTCCAACCTTTTTAAACAGTCACACATCTGACAATATCACCTTAGCACCTAAGGAATTATAAATTATTCCTGAGTATAACAAGCTTCTCAAAAGTTATTTTACTACCTTGAATAGGTTTTATAGGAACATGATGTGTGAGAACCAATATGCAAGCAAATTATTAAGTACTAAAGTACAAGCTGGAGTCTTCCAATAAATGAGAGCAGTGTATTATTCCATTGGTTAACTCTCTTATAGACTGTTCGGAGTAGAGGTTGGCAATCCAAAAATGTTAATTTCTTGGTTGTTATATAGATACCTAGGTACCTAAATGGTTGCTATATAACTCATAACATTGAAATGGAGATAAACTAATAAGCTTGGTGGGCTGGTCTTACAAAGATTATCAAATGGATCTTATCTCTAGTGATTGTTAACCTTGATAGCTTGTTGAAGACTTGTAATGGATTCGCTAAAATCATGATTTAATTGGTGTTAACTACACTTAAAAGTAACAAATTATTCATAAAAGAAAAGTTAAATATCTTCAATTCTTTACATTTGTAATTGAAAAGTAAATTTGTATCCATTCCTAATATTATACTTATTTAGTCTATTTAACACCTTTATACCAAGTGTAAATAGGTATGAAAATAATGGATCATCTTGCCTTATCCCTTTAGCTCTTTGAATTGACTTTGTTGGTTCTTCACTGATTGGTATATTGTATAAAGTTGACGTTAAACAATGTTTAATATAGCTCCTAAATTATAAAGGGAATCTACAAGCTTCCAATATATGCATAATGAAGTTTTAGTTGATTAAGTTAAAAGCCTTATGAAAGTCAATCTCCATAACAAAACTCTGAGGCCCCTTTTTTCTGGTCATAGTTTTTAAAAACTTGTTCTGCCAAAAGTATATTATCTCCTATTGTCCTTCCTTTTATAAACATCCTTTGACTTAGGTTAGCAATGTTATGTTAATGTAACCAAATTTAGCTTATCGAAATATGGTTTGTTAGCTTAGCTGTTATTTAGTTTCACTTATATTTTCCTGATATGATTTTTAGTTTTTATTTCCTATATTTACTTTCTATTTTTTAAATTATTTGGTTATTAATGTCAATAAATTATATTTTTAGTATTATTAATAATTAAATATTAGATAAAACTTATAAATAAATTAATTTTATGAACTAATTAAGTAAATAATTTTATTTTAATAGTTTATACAATGATTATTAAATAAATATTAGTTAAAATAATTATATTTTATTAAAATAAATAATTAAATAAAGTTAATTTATTTTTAAAAATATTTATTTTAATATATATTTTGATTATTAAAACTAAATTTATTTAAAATTTATACATTTTAAAGATATTTTAGATTTAAAACACATTTATTAAATAATTATCAAATTTGAAAGGTTTTATTTTTAAACCTATTTTTGAATTTTAAACTAATTATAAAATTAAATTATATTATTATTCAAAATTATTCTTAGAGGGCGAACTTTGGAGCAACTGGTAAAGTTGTTCCTTTGTGACTATAAAGCCACACGTTTAAATCATTAAAACAGTCCCTTTGTAAAAATACAAAGGGAAGGCTACCTACATTATGACCCTTCCTAAACCCCCGCAAAGTACGGAGCCTTGTGCACTAGGTATGTTGACTTTTTATTCATAATTATTATTAGTAATTAATCTTAAATAATCAAATCATATATATTTATTTAAAGGTAAATAATATTATGACAAAAATGAAAGTAAAAAAATCAGTTTTTATATTTTTATAATTTTTTAAAAAGCTAGAAATATTTATTAACTTCTAACAAGAGTCAATTACATAATTACTTAAGTCTAAGCTGACTTGAAAACTACTAGAAGAAAACTAAATCAATTGATATATAATGAAAGCTTCATTAATTACAAATTATAGATAGTTACTTGCTCTTAGCTTCAGTCTTTTGCATTTAATGGTATAAGAAGAGACCTTTAAGTAATTTCAATTGAAGCACTTTCTATTATTCAAATGGAAGGTTCCATTTGGGTGCCAAATCCCTATTGCATCTCTAGTTTAACTTATGGGTGAGCAATCAGTCTTTAACATTGTCCATTGTTATAGAGGTTAACTGTTGATCATATGCAAACTCCTCTATAAAATTTTTTTAAAATCCTTTCCATCCATATACCAATGAGCTTAAATATGATCCAATATGTATACTTTCTTTTATGGTTTTTAGCATCAGTATAACAAAGTTTGTCATCTCAATAAGGGAATATTTATGTAGCATAAATCTATTATCCAAGACGAAATTATCCTTGGGTATTAATAATCAAAATGTAGATTATCCATAGATTCAGTAGCTTGATTACATAATACATATAATTAAGATAATTATAAGGATTCTTTTAAGCCATCAAGTGTACTAAGCTTGCCTTTAATAAGCAACCAGAGAATGATAGAGGCTTAGGGGCAAGTCTGATCATACTAAACTAAATCATATCAAGGGACTTTGGGGATCTACTCCATTAGTATGCTTCTACAAGAGAGATTTGTGAAAGTTCCAAAATGAAGTCTTCTCCACCTAATTTGATCTTCTTCTTAGTTTGGATGAAGATGAATCATCAAGTTGCTTACAATAGAAAAGTTAGAGATCAGTCCACTATATTCTGTCAAAGCTTCAAACACAGTGGTATTGTCTCCAATTGAGCTCCTCAAAAAATTAAGTTCATGAACTTCAAATAAAGGTCTTAGAAAGGAACAGTTGTCTTTCTAAAATGAGGTTAAAGTGCCATTACTAACCCAAATTTTGAACTCAATCATATATCTTTGCTAGCTTTAATATATGAGACAACGTCTATAAGGTACCAAATGCTCAAATCTTTTATATAGTAGGAACAAATCTATTTCACCCATAATGAGCTTTTATCATTTAGAAACCACCAAATTCTTTTAAACATCTGCACCTAGTTGATAATTCTAAGAGGAAGAATTCTAAGTCCCCCTCCCCCTCTTCTTGTTTCTATATAGCTCTTCCCATTTTACTTGAGTCAAGGATTTACTAATGTATATCCAAATTAGATTAACCTCCTTAACATTTATTCAATATCTTTGTTTGTATCTTTTAGTAACCAAAGGTGGGATGACCAATAAACAATAAGTTGTTTAATATTGAATTAAACAATTGTATTTTGCCTACCATTAATAGACACTTGTTATACTAACTCGTAATTCGAGAGTTAATCCTTTCAAATAGAGGTTTAAAATCTATATATGTGGGTCTTTTGGAAGTTATCGGGATACCTAAGTAGGTAATTAGAAGTTTAATTACCTTTAGGCTTGTTATAAATGCTAAGTAATTGGAGATTGCTCCTACATTTATGGATACTATAAGTTGGCTTTTATCCTTATTTATATAGAGACCTAAGAGAGCTTTGAAAACATTAAAAGTTATCATTAAAATAAAATTGAATTAGTCTACTTTAGAAAAGAGCATCAAATCATTTGCAAATGATAAGTTAATTGTTCTCTGAGACTTATATCTAGAGTGGAACATGAAGCTTTTATTTTGACTGAGTCATAAGGACCTTCATAACTAGAGTGAATAGGAAGGGGGAATAAAGGGTCCCCCTGCCTTCGTCCCCTTACTTCTTTAATTAGGTTTGTGGGCTACTCATTTACTAAAATACCATAAAAGATAGTGGTTACAAATGAGATATCCATTTAATAAAGAATGCAGGGAAGCCAAAGGCATATAAAGAGTTATAAATGAATTTTTAATCTAATAAACCAAATGCCTCATGAAAATCAAATTTGATGGCACAATTCTTACTTGAATACTTTCTATTACAGTTCTTGAATAATTCTTGAACTAGTAGCATATTGTTCCTTATTATTCTTCCTCTAATGAAAGCTTCTTAAGAGATATCTGACATTTTTGGAATCATTAGCTTTAGCTTATTAGCTTGTAACTTTTCAATTATCTTGTCTATAGTGTTATAATAAAAGATAGGATGAAAATAATTTAGGTGATTGGGGATTGTACATTAAAGATTAGGCAAATATATGTCTTGTTTAGCTCTTTTAACATGCTTCCATTCTTGAAGAATTTAATAATTGCATTTGTCGCTGTTATTTTAGTTAAAGGAAAAGTTTTATAAAAGAAGTAGGCATTAAAACCATCAAGTCCTAGTAACTTGTTAGAATGAAGTGAAAAAAGGGCCTCCTCTATATCTTTATCTTCAAAAGGTTTGATTAAAGCCTTAACTGATTGAGTAAGGATATGTTCCTTAATAATGGATTTCACCATATTGACATTAGATGAAGCATTAGAGTTTGTTCCATTTATTTTGGTAAAAAAAGTGAAATCCTTATGAAGGTCTTCTTTAGAGTTAATCATACAACCATTTTCATCCCGTAGTTAAGTAATTTTATTGATATTCCTCTTTTTAATAAAAGTTATGTAGAAGAAATGAGTTTTTATATCCCTATCTTGTAGCCACAATGTCTTGGACATTTATCTCAATAAGGAATTGCTTAATTATGTCATTTTATTATAGTGAATTAGAGTTCTTTCCTCTTCTTTCTATAGCTGATTATTATGAGGGGCTTTATAAATAGCACCTTAAACTCTGTTAAGTTCCTTTTTAGGATTTTTAATTACTACTTGATTGTTGGAGCATTTTATATTATTAAGTTTCTTTAGTACATGTTTTACCTGTTGTAGATTTTTCATATAAATAATTGTTGAAACGAAATAAGAATTTCCTACTTTGCTAACTAAGAATGTTTTGCGTAAGAATTAGGGTATGATCATATAGTAGATGACTGTAGATAGCTTACTTGCTCTTTAGAAAGCTTTGCATCTATAAATGAATAACAATAGCTTTATTCATCTTCTTCCTTATTAGCTAATTCACCATTCTGTTTGTTAGTCAATGTGTAAAAGTTTCCCTCCATTCTGAGATCTGTAACTTAAATTTGATTGCCACATTCTTTAAGTTTATCAGAATGATTCCTTAGGCACATACTCCCTCCTGCAGCTACTATTGAATACAATATACTATTAAAATCTATTTTGATCATCTATGGCTCGTAAATGTTTATATCAATCTCCTTGAGTTTATTTCATGACATAGTTCTTTGAAAATTATAATTGATAGCATAAATTTGTAAGGTTTGGAAAACGTACATTTGTATGTTTCATCTTGATTAGTAGGTGAATCAGATGTTACTCCACAAAATTGGTGTAGCTTCCACTTCATTAGTATTAAAAGCATTCATAATCTTCCATTTAATGACAACTATAATTTTTGATAAAAGACCAGTGCTTTTTGAAGAAGTTTAAGTTCTTATAATTACTCTCCTTAATTCTAGATCCCAAAAGGCCTAATAAAAAAGGCTTAGATTTTTATACATAATTTATAACCATTTGTTGTTATTAAGCTATTAAGGCCTCTAATGTTCAAAACTATGTTAGACATTAAGAAGGAGATGTTGATTTTTTTTCTTCCTCTTAGAGATTCTCCTCATGACTATTTAAAAGTTGGGCTTTAACTATGCATCTCTTGCAAGCTTTCTAGTTAGATTGCTAGAAATTTCCAGAGGTGCTTTTATTGTATTATAATTAGTTACCTCACATTGGTTGGACGGTTCCACAGCCTATATGTCCTCAATTGATATTTGTTAAGCCTGAATTTCAATAACTCACAGTATAGGTACTCATTGTTATTAATAGTATTAGAGGGACCATTTTCTGAAGTCCTACTCTCTCCTTTTAATTAGGAGAATTTATCTAATGATCCATCTTAGAGGGTATTAACATCTTTATCATTTGACCTCTTGGAGATGTTATTGTTCCCTACCTCATTATTATCCTTAAGATGCATAAGTTCCATATAATCTCCTGGCTGAAATCATTTCCCAGTTGCCCTCTAAGTTTATCTTGGTTGAGCTTTCTCTACCCTCTAATTATAAGTAACTATGACATGATCTTCAAAGACATTGTTAGCTTCATCTAGTCATAACAATGGAATATGTTATCAGTTAACACACATATTTAGGTATAAATAACCCTTTTAAGACTATTTATTGGTTCATTATTGCACAATGGCTTACACACATAGCTAGCCAAAGGATATAATCCTTTGGTTATCTGTATGTTCAACCAAAATAGAATTTGCTTTTGCCTTAAGTCTTGGAGCTTAATTTTTGATTTACATAATTGAAGGATTAGTGGCTTGAAATTAAAGTGCTAAACACTTAGCTTTACTACCTTTTAAGCTTGAATAAAGGAGCATAATTTAAATAGAAAAACATTATCATCATTAAGTAACACTTCCTGCAATCTAACGTACTTCCATTGATTATTTTCCCAAGCATAGGTCTTTTATTTGATGGTTGTTTCCTATTTCATTGCTCCATCTATAAGTATATCAATTTTTGGTTCCATAATTTGCTTCCCTCCTGAGGAGTTTAATGGATAATACTAGAGCTTAAAGGAACGGGATATATCCTTTAAGACTTGTTTCTAAGACTTCTTAGCATTGGAATTAATTAATGGATTCTTAGTAATGATTTGAGGTCCTGAGTCTCCATTTAGAGTCCAGTTTAAGGGGCTTAAAAAGCAGGGTGTATACTCCATCTAGGTTAAATAAGCGAAATACAACTATAAAAGCCAAAATCCCTATATAAAATTATGCAAATCTTAAAGAAAAGCCAGAAAAGAAATCGAAAACTCAAACAAATAGGGTTTTTCACCATGTAGAATCAAAACCAAAACCACAAATCAAAACCTCAATCAAATAAGTTTTTTTACTAAATTTGAAAATGAAAATAGAAACAAAAAAATCATAGTAAAAATAAATAAAGCCTTAATTAAGTTCTTGTCTTAAATTTTTTGGAATGTGATGTTCATTTCTTCATGTTACAAGTCCTACAAGGAATTTAGTTTTATGGATATTTCCTCTTATTTTTATGGAAATGAATAAACCACTTGTTTAATGGTAATTCTTCGTATAATTTTATTAAGATTGTGAAATGTTTGAATAAAGTGAAATAAATATATTTGTATCATGTATTTGTCTAAATATATATATCTTTTAAGACTTGTTTCTAAGACTTCCTAGCATTGGCATTAATTAATGGATTCTCAGTAATGACTTGAGGTCCTGAGCCTCCATTTAGAGTCGGGTTTAAGGGGCTTAAAAGGCAAGGTGTATCCTCCACCTAGGATAAATAAGCGAAATATAACTATGGAAGCCAAAATCCCTCTATAGAATCATGCAAATTTTAAAGAAAAGCTAGAAAAGAAATTGAAAACTCAAACAAATAGGTTTTTCACCATTTAGAACCAAAACCAAAACCAAAACCACAATTCAGAAACTCAATCAAATAAGTTTTTTTATTGAATTTGAAAATGAAAATAGAAACCAAAAATCGTAGTAAAATAAATAGAGCCTTAATTAAGTTATTGTCTTAAATTTTTTGGAATGTGGTGGTCATTTCTTCATGTTACAATTCCTACAAGGAATTTAGTTTTATGGATATTTCCTCTTATTTTTATGGAAATGAATATACCACTTGTTTAATGGTAATTCTTCATATAATTTTATTAAGATTGTTTGAATAAAATGAAACAAATATATTTGTACGATGTATTTGTCCAAAATGTTCATCACTATTTATTTTTTAAACTATAATAAAACATTAAACAAGTGTTAACTAATCATGAAATTAAATCAACACAATTTAATAATGTCAAATAATCTAAAAGAGTAGTCCACACATAAGTTGATACAAAAGTTGGTCTAGTGAGATTAAAAGTCAAAAGGAAGTAGAAGATAACCTTACATTCAATAAATAAAAACTCACACTAGATTGAATATAAAAAAAAGTAATGGGTTACGTGTGGCATGTCTTTTTTAAGATAAAGACCCCCTAATTAGCTTGATTAGTTCTCTTTTCCTCATTCTTTTTAATCCTCATTTTTTTGGCCTTCTTGTAGTCTTGAAGATCAATAGTTTGATAACCTTACTATAATGTTCACCTATTTAGGGAAAAATTGTATGGTAGGTATTGAATTTATATTGTTCTAGTTTGCTTGTAATGTACCTCCTTAAAGTAGCATTAGTTTATTTAATCTTCTAATACTCCTCTATCAAATAAGATAGTTGCAATTACATGTTCATAAAAGATTCCTGTTAGCTCCCATCTACTAGAGTTACAAGACCTATCTCTTAATTTAACAACACGATAGCCTCTAGTGTAATGCTCCACTTCAATTTTCCTTTTACCGCTATAATGTTTCAGGTAGTTGGCAAACTTCCTTATTAATTTCCAAGTTACTTTTTAGATTTGGACATATATCTATGTAATAGATGCTTATTCCTTTTTTTTAGTGATGAAACCATTTCATCAATGCTTTTGTTATCTCCAAGCAATTAGGAAAGGTCTATACAATTCTTTCAGTATACATTTAAGTTTTGTTAAAAAAATGATGTTTAGACATATTGTTAATACTTATATACACCACTGTTACTCTTATAACTTCCTCAATAAGGTAAATAACACATAATTATTACTCACCATATTTGACCTAATACAGTTGTTCAATTTATTCTATATTTGAAGATTAGTTTACAAATATCTAAAATAATACATGTGATAAAAATTGGTCAACTCATGCTTGAATAATTGTTGAAGTACTTATAATAATTTGACTAAAGCATTATATTCTTAGAAAAATTCAAGTATCAAGAAATCAAAATAAACTTTCATATTGTAACAAACCTTTTATCTATCATTAATGAAAACCCATTTTTTATTGTCCTTATGTCTTGGAGAAGTCACTAATTAAACTGTTTTTATCCCTATCATTTTCTCCACCCCCACAATTGCCTAAGTTATTAGATAAATAATTATCATTAGGATCTCTACCAACTATTATTAGAAGCTACCCTCCATGTCATGTATTCAAACATCAATTTATTCATATTAATGGCTCGCATGTATTTACAATATCCTTTTTTATTAGCTTTAAGCAAACATAAAAACTATCAAAGACCCTTCAAGTGATCTTATGTATAATGAGTTACCTATACTGTGCTCCATAAATTTAAAAATAAGATCTCAACTTATCATACTGATTCATTTCATCTCCCAAAATAATTTATTGCTTTTGTTTTTATAAGTTTTCATATAAAATATTTTCTATTGACATTTCTTAAAATAGTCTATTTAAACCACTCATGCTTTACTTTGAAATATCCCTAAAATTTTTCATAAATTCTTAAGCTACCTATTTATATATGATCTTATTATTAAAGAAACTTACTTTATGAGTATGTTTATCTTCTTTGTGTTTTATATGGAATGCTTCTTATGACTGCCAAGTTTTCATGCTTTTTTAGCCACATCTTTTGTTACAATTAATAGTCACTCTAGTTCTTGCATTCTTGGTTCATGCAAAGTCAAACCCTTTTTAGATTCTAGTTCCAACTAATGCATTGCTAAATGTTGTAATTAAATTAAAAGGCAATTAATGTTTTAACTTAATTAGCTAGTTGATAAAAATTGGTGCGTTAAAGTTAGAAAATCATTGCTTTTCTCTCTCTTCATTATAATCTTTAAATGCTTTCCAAATCCTTATCATCATCACCAAAGTCAAGTGACTTCTGCACTAACATTAAACTCAGGAAAAATATTTGATGTCTTATCAATCCTTTCATTAAACATATCTTCAACGGGTTCCTTTCAACATAGATTAAAAAAACTTAATTTTATAGACATATCACCTTCCCAATCATATTTTGGATTTTATAGGCTCAATAAGTTGGTTGTTTAAGGCTACCACCTTATTCCTTCATATAATTAACCTTAACTTATTGAGTGAACTCATTTTATTAAGTTCGATCATCTTATTGAGATTGTTGACGTGAAGTAGCCTTAGTTTATTTATTTAGTTCAATATGTACTTATTAGATTGCTGACGTGAAGTAGCCTTAGTTTAGTTATTTAGTTTAATATGTATTTATTTAGTTCAATATGTTAAGTTAGCTTATCCTGCTCAAAATATTGACCTTATTGAGTCAACTCAAAATATTAATTTTGTTTCAATTTTTCACTTAGCTTATTGAGTGCATCTTAAATCAATAAAACTTGGTTATGTTTAATTACAATTAACACATCAATAAGCTTTATATACTTAAATCAATAAAACTTGGTTATATTCAATTGCAATTAGCACATCAATAAGCTTTAGATACTTCTCATAGTCTATTTAAATTTGCACCACCTCTTTTTAACATTTGATAATAAAATATGTAATTATAATGACATATTGATCATTCTCTAAAAGTTTAACTCATCCTTAAAAGACTTATGAGAAAAACTTATATGAAAATTCTCAAACTTATCCTTGCCCTTTTATTTCTTCTCCAACATGAAATCAATTAGTTTTATCTAACTCAACCCTAAAATGATACATACCACCTCTTTATGCCTTATTTATGAACTAAAGGCAAAAAGTGTGTTTTTAATCGTAACATTTGCATTAAAATAAAGGTGAGACTGTAGCATTTTAGAATATTAGAAAGAATCCTAACAGTTCAAAACTATCTAATTTTAACCATGAGCTAAAAAAACCTTAATAGGATTAAGGTCCCATTAGTTAAGTGTTATATCACTACTAAAATGGTATCTTTTTTACTTATTATTGTTTATGTGGGATTCACAATGCCTAATGTCTTCCATGTGGCATTATGGATCTCATTCAATTATATCAAACTTAATTCATATTTAACCCAATTAACACTAATTTAATATTAACTCTAATAAACATTAATTAATCTTATAAGGTCTAATTAACCATAATTAATTATAATTAACCTAAATAAACCTAAATAGACTCTAAGATCTAATGTTCATAGAAAACCTGTTTGTGCCAAAATTATTACATTAGTACTTGAAATTAGAGTAATGAATACTAGTTGAGACATACATCCTAACAAGTTAATGAGATTTTAAGTTGCATAATATCAATCAAGTTTGCAATGTTTAAATAATTTATTGTGCATTTCCTTTAACTCATTTGAAAATGGATTACACCAATAGTTATAATTGACATAAAAAATAAAAACTAACAATTATTAGTATAAGAAAAATTGGTTAGGTTAAAGTCATAGTAGAATTAGTGCCATTTTGCTCTCAAATAAGCATGGCATATAGGCCTAACCCATTTGAAGTCAATGGGCCTAGCCTAGGTTAATCAAGCTTTTGGTTGAGCCTAAGGCCTTTTTTTTCTTCAAACTTTGGACTTTAAACTCAACCTTGGCCTAACGTGAAAGCCGATTATTTTGGTGGTATAAAACAACATCATTTTACGCTAGGTGTAAAACAACATCATTTTATATTGGAAAGATACTGTTTTTATAGTGTAAAACGATGTAGGTATAAACGAGCAACTTTTGTTTTTATATGATGTAAACAAGTAACCAATATCATTTTATACCTAGTTTAAAATGACTTTGTTTTACTATAGGTTAAATCTACTTTTGTTTTGTTTTGTTTTGTTTTGTTCTGTTCCTGCTTCTGTGTTTCCCTCCATTGTGTTATGTTATGTGTTTCTTCACTTATTTGTTGTTGGTATGAAGTTTTCCTTGCCCCTCTCCACTATGTCTCTGCCTCTTCAACTCTCCTTTTGAGTCATGTATGCCTCTCATCATGTCACTCATCTGTCCTCTTCCTTGTAAGATTTCTTTGGTGACTACTACAACTGCTTTCTATGTTTTTTGGGATGGTGACTAATTATAGCTAATTATAGTTCCTTAATTTATTCAATTAAGGAGATATTGTAAATTCTTAATCTCACGAAATAATAATTCAAATTCCTTATTTGTTCTTTTATTCACTCTCCTATTAATTGCTAAAGAAAACTTCAATACTATATTCAAGGTCCCATAATATATTTGTTTATCTATAAATACATATAGTGCCAAATGTGTAATATTATTAATGAATTAAATATATAGGTTAATTAGCTACTTATATTAGGCTTATTAGTTAAATTGATAATAATTACTACAAGAAAATGATGAATTAATGACGGAATTTTCCCGATGGATAAAAACCCATAGCTATTTACCGACGGAAAATAATAATCCGTCGGTAAATACGTTGTACTGTTTATATATAGCGATGGAAATATATTACCGTCAGCAATAATGGAGGGAATGAATTTCACGCAAAATCTGCGACGACATATAGCGACAACACAACCTTTACCTTCGGCAAAAATTGCGGTAATGCTTCCCCCAATTTAATTGCTTCGGAAGTTTATCGATGGCATATAGTTCGTCGGTAAGTTATGCTCAGTGTCTGCAATTCATTGACGGAATATCGCCTGTCAGTAAACTTATTTTAAGTTTACCGACTACGTAACCATAACCGTCGGTAATAATTGCGGGAATTTTTTTAGCAATTAACTAGTTTCGGACATTTACCGACAGAATATGTATTGTCGGTAAATGCGGTTCAACTTCTGTTATATACCAACGTAATGTGTTCCGTCAGTATACATTAAATTAACTTTAACGACGAAAATTTGGTTCCGTAGCAAAATGTAGCGGCAACCAGACGTGGTCAAATAATTAGGAAATTTAAATACCGATGGAGTGTATATTTCGTCGATAAATGTCGACTAATTAATAAATAAAACGAAGTCATTTGATAATAGATCGGGTTAATTTAACTCACTAATAGATTTTTCGGGTTGATTTAATTCTCTAAGTCTTAATGTATTATTATTATTAATCTTTTACTTATTATTAATTTTATTAATATTAAATTTATTGTATTT